>JAOBRG010347443.1:0-13821 GCA_027574985.1 Umimayanthus nakama | reverse complement strand
CCCCCCCCCCCCCCCCCCCCCCCCCCCCCCCCCCCCCCCCCCCCCGCCAATTTTTTTAAGATTCTGTCTAGCTTCTGCCCGGGGGATTGTAAAAATGTGTGGGAACCTTGGGGGGAATGGCAAAAATTGAGCCGCTGAAAAAAAATCCTCTGTCCCCCCTGTAGCATACATAATGAATGCAGCCTAACCATTTACAAAATGGTCTATAAAGAATGTAAAAGTTAAAACATTTAAGATGTATAAAATGAAGTTCAAAAACTGTCTATATTACACTAAGCTATTTCAAACTTGATCAAAGAATATAAAATTTAAAAAAAAACTTTGCGCATAACTTAAAATCAAAACGATACAAGTTAAAACAAACTGAAAAATGGTAAAATGTGCAAGATTATTGTTAATCTCAAAAAATGTTGACCAATTTCATAACTACTGATTGAATCTGCCTTTTTCAAATCAGTGTTTAACGAGGAAACGGTTAAAGTTCGCCCCCCCTCCTTTCTGTTTCTCTTCTGAAGTGGAGACAGACCAAGTTTGTGCTTCCATGTCTGCTCTGCCTTGAATGAATGTCACAGTTTCGTTTTAATAAATTCTGTATGTAGTCGGGGCTGTTTCCGTTGAGTCATTTATAAATAATCGAACATTTAATTTATTTATTTTAGCTTCTTGGGAAAAGGGGATCAACCCAAGTTTATCGTGTGATTGTAATTTGACACAATTGGTATCGATTTTCACACCAACACCGATACTTAATGAAACTTTAATCACAATAGTTTTACCAAGAAAAATTTGAACTGAATCGCTTTAATTTGGTTCAAGCAAAAGGTGTTTTGACCACCTTCCCACCTTCTGACTGGGCTAATACCTTAATAAGCCCAAGGCAAGGCCTGGGCCGAGTTAGGCTGTCAATACAGCTTGTTTTTTAATGCTACTAACGTGTATGAGAGAGCTTCCGTGTTCAAAGTGTTGTGTGCACCAGCAAGTACGGAAGCGGTAAAAATGAAAACACTCCCTTTTGTCCTGCTGGGATTGAAATGTAGTTTCACGGGAAAAAAAAATTAAAAACAAAACACATGGCTCTGTGAGTTAAGATAAATAGTATATTCTCTATTAAGAACTCAGTGACCTTCGGTTTTATCGGCGAGGATATGAAGATCAATAAATGTAACGGAGTATAAAAACTGAGTATGTGAATTTGGACTGTACAAGATGTGGTTCATTCCTTGGTTCCACTCAACGAGTTTTGCAGTCATTTAAACCGCCCCCCCCCCCCAGAAAACCGCATGCAAATCGCACTGAGTTTGTGTAAGAAAACTTGTCAACTTTGACGTACTTGTCAAGCTTTGAATAGGCTGTAAAATCTAAAGGTAAAAGAAACAATTCCCGCAAAAGAGACCAGTCCAGACTGAACAACTATTTGAGTTGTGAAATGTAAAAAATTCAGTAATGCATGCCGGTTTTCTTTATGGGCTCAGTTTTAAAATATTTAAAAACATTTTTGGCTTTTGTTTTTTGTTCTACATCAAAACACCATATTCAACTATGATGCCCGTCGGGTGAATTCACTGTTGACGGTTCAGTTCAGTTCTCGGTTCTTCTCAGGACACTTTTAATTCATCACACCCGATGTATGAGGCGGGGTACTGATGGATACTGAAAAATTGCGGGAAAAATTATCTCTTCAAAAGCAATACTTATCAACTCTGGCTCCTCTCACTTGGTGTCGAAATCCAAGACGTTTAACTGAAATGTCCTCTATTTCTTGGGTTTCAACACCAAGTGACATGAAGACAATGAACACCCGCGGAACATCTCGGTAATGAAACGGGGCTTTGATCTGGATGTCACTAAATATTTCATTAGTTAAATAAATAACAAGTTAACTAACAGCAGAGTCACCAATGAGACAATTGCACATCAGCAAGTCTGGAGTAACAACAACGAACAGTAATGGTATCAGTATATGAGCGCTTGTACTATGTTCTTTTCCTTTCATGAACTGAATAATTTATAGGCGCTTACAGTGTACCATGCAAACGGACTGTTTTGTAAACTGAGTAGTTTAAACTCAGTTGCAAAGTCATCAGAAGATTCATTTCCAATATTTTCCCAATTTTAAAATATTATTTACCTACATCCCATTTCTGCTAAAACTTCGAACTCTACTCATTTTTCCAAAACGGATTTGCTCAGCAAATAACTTTTTTCCTGACCACTAACTGATCAATCTAACAAATGTTAGTTTGAGACGAAAAACTTGCCAAGCTCCGTCCCTGTCCAATTTTAGTGGTTCAAATTGATTTACCCGCGACTGTTGGTCGACTTGATCGCTGATCACTGCTTCAAAAGGTCGATCAGCTAGATAACTTGAGATATCGTAGAATTCCGAAAGCAACGACCTTTCAAAATTAACGCTAGAATGCTAGAGGCTGTTTAAGGAACCAGAAAGTTTAACAACCCCTCCATAAGAATCGAACCACCGAAAGTAACGCTCCCTTTTAAATATAAGCGAAAACACACCGAGACTTTTTATCATCAGTGAGTATTACCTAGTGAGCGCCAGCGCAAAACTTACTAAATTCCAATCCGTGACAGTATTAAAGGAGACAATAAAGAAGTAAATTTTTTTTCTTCAAACGTTTCGGTGAGTCATGCTCATTTCTTTAAGTTAGCAAACATAACTTTGTATCCGAAAATAACGGAGCCCCCAAGTAACTAACAGCCTCCCGAAAGCAACATTATCCAAGTGCCGCTTAAACCGAAAGTGACGATTACTTTCGGAATTCTACGATTCATAACTTAAACAAGTTTTACCCCTTCCCCGGGGTCAAGCACTCGCCCACTCCCCTTTCCCCGGGGTCAACCACTCCTGACCAAAGACGGACAGACCCAGCAAATGCCGATTCAAGATTGCTTCAATGATTCCAAAGCACTGCGACACTCGTCCACTTGAAACATGTAGCCATGGCACTTTTTCTGCGCTTGCTGGTAAGCTTCACATCTCTCCTGCTCTTCTTGCTTGGTAGTTTGTAGTTCCTGTTCTAGCTGTCTCATATCTCTTTCTAGTTTTTCTGTCTCTTCAAGAAGCTTTTTCCTCTTCTCGCTGGCCGCCATCAAGGCTTCCTCTTGTTCTCCTCTTGTTTTCCGTGTGAATTCAAAACGTCGTTTCCTTTCGTTCAACAAAATCATGTCTTGTTCCGAAGATTTTCGCTCAAAACCTTGGAGTGTTTCCATGATCAGCCGGCGTTTCTCCGTGTCTGGAAGGGAGCACTGCAAAATCGCAGCTGCAACGGAAACGCTGCTCTCTTTTTCAGAATTACATGCCGGACCGGTCTGACTTTGTTCAACATTGTTCTTTAAATCTCGTTGAGCCTCCGAGTCGGACGAGAAACTGTGACCATTCACTGTGTTTGTTTCTACAGCTGGTGAATTGAGTGCACTCTCTTGTCTACTAGTACTACTCCCATGCGGGCTCTTATCAGTAGCTCTACCACTGGCGATAACCAAACCTTCAGAAAGCCGTGTTTCTCCATCTGTTTCAGACATGCTACCAAACATTGGCTCTGTCTCGGACTCCATCGTGTCGTACAGTTCAGAAGGTGGAGAGAGCGGCACGTCCTCACTATCTGAGTCACAACTTATAATTTCTTCTTTCGTGTCCTCTTTCTTGTGTTGATTCGCTTCCCGTAATTGCCCAATCAATTCATCTAGCCTCTGTTTTTTTGTCTCCAGTGAAAGTTCGTGCCCTTCCTTGCTGTTGGACCCTTGCCTGATTTCTTTCAACAGCGTCGGCCCTAGCTCATCGTACACTGATCCAACAATGGTATTGTCCATGCTGATCTTGTCCAGCATTTGCACAAAGTTCTCGCCATGTTTGTTTGTCATGCACAAGACATCTCTCGTTGAGCATTGCAGCATCTGACCTGCGTCAAATGATCTCAGCAGACAAATCATGGATTTGAGGCAGAAAGCGAAGTAGTCTTGTCTCTTACCAGTTTTGTGTGCTGTGTGCCACCTTAACATACATCTGACGGTCGAGTGGAAAGGCGTGTCGCCCCTGTTGTCCTGTAGCACAAACAGCTCCGGCTTCACATTAATCAGTCGTGCAAGAGCCACTCGAAATGTCTCTTTAATTTTTACAAGGCAACAACGCCGCGACGGCTCTTTCATAGCCTTGTCCAAATATGGTATCATCTTGTGGAGAGCTGTTTCGCCAGTTGGCTCCATACGAACTCCAAAGTCAAATTCTGGCATCTGAGCCAGCTTGTCCAGGACTCGGACCTTTCCCAACATTGCGACTATGTGAAGAATAGGGCACTGAAGCAGAGGATCAGGCAAGTTCTGGGAAGGACTCACCAATTTCACATACTCTCTGATCCCAAAAGCACATTCTGTAGCGTGATTCTGGTCATCCGATCTGTGGTTTGTGCAGTTAATGATATCAATCAGTATTTTGTGATGATCAAACACACACGCCTTGCCACAGAATGGTGTGTGCAGTATAGGCTCATCAAGGGTTCTCTTCTTGTATGCTGTCAGACAGAAAAATACAAGGTAAAATAATTTGAGGATAGAAATGTATCCTGATATATAGTGCCATCAAAAAGTAATCCCTCCCCCACCCCACCCAAGGGCTCCTGCCCTCCCCCTTCGCATGAGTGCTTTGTACATTGGTTGGACGACATTTTCTGTTCGTTCTCCAAATTTTTGTCTCTGCTAACCATAATTTTTAGCAGTTTTTTTTAAATAGGTGGCGAATCAAAGTGGAGTACTGTAATTGGCAACGTTTGTAAGTTGCCTACTCCCAATTAGAATTCTCCATAACTTTTGCTGTAGTGCTCAATTGATTATGTTTCACACTGGGTACAACACATCTAGCACATACAATATCCACTCTTCAAAGGAAACACATTCATTTTGATCAATATGTTACTAGTGATCCCAGGTAATAACCTAACATGCTGACATCTTCATCTGCTTTATTTTTTGAGGAAGGGGGTTTAATTTGTAGAGGGGAAGAACTAATAAGAAACGGGTACTTCTAGAGACAAAGGGGTAGAACTTTGTTAGAGAAGGGGAATATTAAAACAAAATTAATACTTAGTACTCAGATCACTGAAGTGCTTATAGTTATACAGTATAGCACTTTGAATGTAAAGCCTCAAAGTACCTTAAAAATATTTTTCAGCAAGGCACTAGCCCATGCTCAAACACTAATAAGTGTTGTAATTTGTGCCTTGCCGAAAAATAGCCTAGTGCAGTCCCTTCTTAAATCTTTGCGAACTTAAATCATTAGGTCTCAGGTGTGGTAAGGTTCCTGGTCTGGCTCAGGCTGTCGTGTGACCTTTCTCTGCACTGTCTTGGACTAGTACCTTTAGTTAACCTTTTCAGCCTTAAACACAACACATGATGTGTTGATCAGTTCTCCTAAACAGTATCTAAACTTTATTTTTATTCATTTTTTTAGATTGGATAGCTAGCTGTGTGTGACCAATTTCTTTAATGTCACAACCAAACAATCAGTTTTTGATACTGTAAAGAGAAGACAGATGTTGATAGACTGGCTGGGAATGAGAGGGTAAATACAAGCCATCAGCTATGTCAGCAAGAGATTATTTTGTCAGCTCTAACCTGATATGGGCTGGCCTCATCAAAACCAAACAGTTTTTTAATTAAGGTATATAAAACTGGCTGAAGAGGTGAAAAATTATACGCCAAGTATGCTCACTTACTCTTGCGAGGTTTTGGGGTGCTATCTTCTTTGGCAACAGGCGGAGGAGACATGCGATGTATATCCACAGTAACCAGGCCTGATGGAAAACTGTGCTGGGGTTCTTGATAAACTGGAGGGGGAGGTGAGGGAAGATCTGGTTGTCTGCTCACAGGTGGTAGGGGAACTTCCACTGGGATAGGAATAGCCACCTGTTGTGGCATCTAAACATGATGGAATGTAGTACATAATAATTATTTTAAAATCACAGCTATCCAACAACTAGTAGTTTAGTTTATCCAATGCAAATATAATTGAAGCAATGAAAGTAAATTAAATGAGTTAGCTCCACAAGAAGAAGAAGAACATAAAATATTGACAGTTGATATTAAAATGGGAAAAATCTTTGCAAAACAGTAAAATATGCACTCAATAAATAAACAAAATCTGATTTACATTAGCTAGATCAATAAATCTTGTTACATAATTTGTACAAACTCTCGTTACCATAAGATAGTGACCAAATCCCTGGCTGTGACAAGTTACATACCAGGTTGATTTGAGGACTTTGTGGAAGAACAAGCAGACCCGCCTTGTTTTAATGATGAGGCTTGGAGATGATGTAGTCTTTTCTGACAGCCAACAGGGCCCACTGAACAGACAATAATGTCAAATGGCTACTGTTATGAATTCTAAATGCATATAATTTATGAAAATATACCAACTGTTGAAAATTCATCAAAGTTCGCAAATGGTCCAGGTTTTCTTTGACATTGTCTCTGATTGATACTAGTTAATTATAACTTAAAATTGCCTATTACAAGTTGTGTTTCACTTAAACATAAATAATTAACATCAGTCTTTTTGAAATTCATAGTTAAAATATTTTGTATCAAGGCTTAATTACTAGCTAGTACCTGTACTTCCTTGAAATTCCTGTAAGAAGGGACCAACTTGGCAGAGTTGAAACAGACCCGGTTCAGGCAAGCCTGCTTTAGTCGACCTGGGCCACCAAACTTCTTCTTGTCTCTGCAGGTTCTGCATTCACCACAGTCGGATCTCTGGCAGCTCTCACAATACCCACATCTTGAGCGCACCTTTCTCAGGTCTATCTGAGTTGGACTGTCTACCACAAATAGATCGCTACCAAGCTCCATCTGAGAAGCAAAATTATAATTCTTTTGTAAAAAGCTGCTAACTATCAGCAATATAATAACAGTGGCTTTATATTGCAGGACCCGCAAGACCTTCACTTTTTAAAAAAATATATCAGAAATGTTAAAAACTGAAAAAAATAATTCTTAAAAAAACAAAAGGATTAACAACCTGACAACCAATATTTTGAATTGCCTGCAGGCATGAAACGACAGATTGCTTGATTCTGATACATGCTGGAATGATAAAAAAACACTGCTGAACAAACTGATAATACAATTGGTACAAATTTATTTGGGTTTCCATGAGAGACAGGATAAACCAATGATGAGTAAAAGGATATTTTGGTACTTTATTTATTAGACAAGTCAATTTTATTTGATAGTTCATCCAACTATTAATTAAAACCGTGTGCGTACATCTACATATGTGATTATTTGATGGAAAGTTAGCAAAATACAGTATTCCTGGGAAAAACAGAAACTTGAGCAGGCTGTTAACATTCATTTCAGAGACTGTTTGATATTGCTGTCGTGGGAAGTGTGGTTGACAAAACAACCTGAGATCTCTTGAGGCATTTGGCTAAATTGCAAGTCAGAAAAGATTTTTGAACAGTAACATGCTTGCAAGTGATCACAACAAAATAAAGTAAGTTTTGTTCTCCCTGATCAGCACTGAGTAAGTTGTTTATTTGACTTATATAATCAACAAACTTAATAAGAACACTGAGGTTGAAATCACCCAAAAAAATAAGAACAAGTTAAGAACCGACTGAGGTTCGGAAATTGAAATTTATTTAGAATTATTTTTCTTATCAAAATATTAAAATCAGCAAAATACCACATTGTCTGTATTTGTACATACTACAATCTTCCTACCCAAGATATACCATACTTTCTACATATATGTTGGATACAGTACATTGTTCTGTAGTTTGAGATACAATATGTACTATGTTTACGTATACTACAAAGATTTTACTTTTCATCAAATCTAATCGGGTATGTTAGGTCTTTGAAGTTGAAAAAATAACACAACTTGTTTGCGGAAGATTTTAAAGGGCTTATGTACCGCTATAAAAACTAGAAAATGAAGCTCTGAGCGCTGATTGTTTTTAATCCTACTATACTTGTATGATCGATCTCAATGATCTCCTTTACAGTACATGTACACTATGTGCATTTTATAGCAAGATAAGTTCCACGCTGTCAATATCGTCAGCTGTGATAAACGCGCATGCCACCCATAGCAATTTTTACATGGTGAAGCATTTATGGCAACTGCTGCAAATAAGAACAAAATAAGAACATCTGAGGCTGAAATAGGCCCTCAAAATAAGAACATTGAGGCTGGGCAAAATTTTACTGGTTCTTAATAAAAAAAAAGTGTACTGATTTTATAAATTGGGGTACTAAAAAAATTCTTATTTTCATATTTAATAAACAATTGCGGTGTCTGCTCAAATCCAAAAAATGAACTGTTCTAACTGTTTTATAATATCAATATTTACTTTTATGCAAGAATACAGGTGACAAAATAGTGCTGGAAATTTGCAATCCGTCGACGAAACGTTGTGAAGCCGCTTCAATAACATTTGCTACTTCGAATGTACAGTCCACATAAGTTTGGCTTTTAAAAGTGTAAAACAACTTATAAAATCGGTTTTTAAAGTGCGTTAATGCAAACTTCGTTTTCCTGCTGTATACCAATATCCTTGGCTGTCAAACGGGCCATAAAATATTCCGTTAAATGATTAATATGAATATGTAAATTGTATTCGCGCCAGCTTTTTGCGAAAGACTTATAACAACCGAAAAACGTCCAATTTAAGATTTTAAAAGAAAATTGGCACACAAAAATAAAATCAATCAAATTTTAAAAGGTACGTTCTAAAAAAGGAACGTTATTGTCCACTTCGCAGGAAGACTGGCTTGGCTATGAGAGAACACTTTAAATTTATCTCTGACCGCTTTGAAAGCGGCATTGTTTAATATTCTTCGCCGCTTCCTTCAACAACATCAAAGCGAAAACGGCAAAAACGCAACCGTGAAATTGGACTTATTTCACAAGTTTCTACTGTAAGCTCTCCTGACATTTCAGTTACATGAACAATAAATAGCGCTCTATCGACAAAGCACACGAAGGCCTTCAGCATTTCTTTTTCGTGCAAACAGATGAATAAACAAATAAAGCGACGCAATCATTCGCCCGACCCGACCGACTCGAGTCCACTAACAAAAATCGAGAATAAAAGTCTTAGTCACCACACCTGCTTCATCTCAGAGAAACAGAACATAGGAAGATACAAATTGATAGCAGCTTCTAGAAGTAAGATTGTACGATAAATGTTGTTTTTCTTACCTTATTTATGAGCTGAAACGCGAACAATCTCTACGATTCTCTGATTGCCGCCGTCGCTTCCTTCTCAAAAGCGAAAACAAAGCGTCGCCGACGTTTTGCATTCGAGACCGCGGCGCATTTCGGGATACGTCATTTTTCGCCGGGTAGCAACCGGAAACGACCGTCGGCATCGCGAACACTTCGCAAAATTTATTCTACCTAGCAAACAATTTTTAAAAATAAAACCCCCCCAAAAAAACAGGAATGTTGACGCGAATTCTGTCCTATTCGACTAACCGGAATTTAAAGCAGAGCAGTAGCGTTCCGTTGTGACCTAAATCGTGGTTCATCCGCCCAAGACTCGCATGGATATGGCTATCCTCGCACCGGTATTGCAGCGGGTCTAACATCGACAAATCCTTATCCAGCTGGCAATATGGCCAAAAACGTTTTGAATCAGTTCTCAACTGGAATCAGTTCTCAACTGGATCACTAGGTATTTGTAAGAACAGTATCGCTATCAAGTTCTAGTTAAACTTAGTTCCCTTATGATCGCTCATCAGCGATAACTTTTCTGCGATCGGGCTATCGTCAGTGATTATAAGGAAACACTTTTAAGTGATCACAAGTTAACATCATCAACAACAACAACAAGTACTTTATTCACCCATAAATGTACAACAAATTCATTTAGAATACCGATGATAAGTTTTAAGTGGGTGCTGATTACCTGAAACAACCGTAGGGTCAGGTAGCCAGTGATAAAAGAAATTAAACAAGGTTAATTCGGTACAAAAAAAGCCCAGCAGATGAAACAGAATAAAAAATGATATAAAGACACTAGACAAAAAATAAAAATAAAAATATTACATTATCAAGGGGGAAAAAAATCAGACACGTATAAAAGAGTATTGAGGAGTGTAAAACAAGAGAAATGCAAATAAAGTTATTGCTGTTGTTCTTCAAAAAACGCAAGCGAAAGGGTTGCATATTTAAGTGCGACACCGACAAAACTAAAAATAACAGAAAAAAAAGACGCAGCACCGAATTCTACGGGCTGAGTAAAAAGTGCACTCAACCGTAACAAACGTAGGTCACTGCCCCCATTTTGCGGTGTGATATGGCTGTAAATTTGATTGGCTAATGTTTCGACATATGTTAAAATCCATGAACAAAAAGCGTTTCGATTGTGTAAGTGAACCGACTCAGTTCTCAGAACTGTTTTATTATTTTTCTTGTAGTTATTAGTCAATTCCGCCTCTAGTGACTAAAAGGTTTTGCAACTTATGTGTATACACTGAAAACCAAAAACAAATATGGCGTCACACATTGATGGATTTAAAGAAAACTACGAAGACGAAGCTATGAACAGACTAACAGACCAAGTTGCTTTAATCAAACTTGGTAGGACGACACCATTCAACGATATTGACCAACGTCGCTCCCCAAGGTCGCTTAAGGAGAACCGTGATCGAGCAAAGGAGGTGTTCGGAATGCTAATGCGGGCAGGATTTAGAAGAGAAAGTGATGATAATGTGTTTCAGCCATGTGAAGATGATCTGGAGTTCCTGAAGGGAATGGATCCTGCGCTGTGTGCGACGCTTCGCGGAGGAAAACTGGTGGACTTTTGTCGTATCCTCCATCCAGTGGATCCTATTCCTACCCAAAAGATAAGATACAGTGATGAACAAACTATCAAGTCAAGCCTTCGACGAAAAGATTCAGTTTTCCATCTATACGGAAATAAATTAGAGGACGACATGAAAGAGTTTAGAGACCTCACGCTTAGAGTGGAAGCTCTTGCTGAAGCTATTGTTAATATTATAAACAGCTACATGTTTACTCCTGACATAGTAAGAGTTCACTTGTTGGATGGCCATGGAAGAATGCTGGTATGCATCATTAAAGCAATGGATTTAGGTTACGAACCAGACAAATTTTTGCAATTAAGAATTTTTGAGGTTGATGATCAGGTTCACAAATTCCACCAATACGTCTTTCCTCGATGCATTGAGACTGTTAAACAAAGTATTATCAGTTGCAACTCTATACTTTTTGGTCCTAACATTAATCACGTGGTATATCTCAACTTCTGTAGTATTACATCTGGGGGAGATGACGAAGCATGGACGAATCATTTTAAAAGACAAACAATTGACGACTGTGTCCCACACTGCTGTAAGGAGAATGTACTGAAGTATATTTGGAGAGTCACACACCCTCCTTTCCTTTGTACAGTGATGGTGTCCTTCGTCATTAAAGACGCTAAAGACGACAAAGATGTTCATGATCATGGAGTCTACCATGCTTCCTTTAGAAGATCACTTGGTGACTACATAACTGGACTCGGGTTTCTGTACTTGTTGCGGAAAAAGGACTTATTTGATGCGGAAATCGTGTCTGTGCGCCCCGAAAGTGAAATTATCTGGAAAGATGGCGATGAAAAACGAAGGCCAAAATGTCTGAGATCAGGTGGTTGGGGCCACCCTTTCGTGACCCTGCTAGTGCGACCAAAACCGTCGGAAGCACAAGAAGAGCTTAGCAAACTGCAGGGTGAGTTTGAAGACTGGGAGATAGCTGATCTACAAGAGAGGACGATGAAGGTAGGAGCCGAAGTCAAAGTTACAAGTGGAAAATATTCTGGCATATGTGGTAAGGTAATTTCACGCACAGCAGCAATGCTCAAAATAGAAGGCGTTCCAAACCGTGTGCTACTTTCTTCTTGTAAGCCACGCAGTGCCCAAGCGTAATTATTGGCGTTATTAAACATAGGTCAAGATAACTATCGCGAGGGGAGAAATGTTTGAAGTATTTGTAATTTGAAGTTGTCTTTCAATATTCGGAAGGGCCAGGACAGCAACAACAAAGAAATTTATTTACCTCTCATTTGACAGTTTATAATAATATTTGATAGTTGATTAGTGTGTAGGTGCTGATTGCCTTGAATAACTATAAGGCCGAGGCTATACAAGCCAGGGAGCCAGAACTTTGTTTTGACTATATATGTTTTGATCGGTATGTGAAGGAATATTTTAAAAACAGTGTGTAAATATAAAGTGTGAATGGGACAGATTTTATGTATAAGTTTTTAAAAAAACTCAAACATTTTCTAAATTTAGCATTTTGGGTTTTTTTTTGCAAGTGTATGGGTGACTGCAATCATTGAATCAAGCATTAGTTCTTTCAGTAATTAAAATTTTAGGTAGGCACAAATTTTTAGGAATTTCTTGTTACTAAACGTTTGAAACTTAAACTTAGGAAAGGTTTTTTAGGTAGACCTCAGCTTTGTTTTGATTTAGAAAGCCACTTCATTTGTTTTTGGTTTTTAGTGCAATACAAGACTTATTGTAATTTCGCTACGATCAAAATGTTATAATTTTTAATAGATGGCATACATTTTGCTGTCTTGCATTGTAAAACAAATACGTAAGAAAATAGTATCGTTCTCAGGAACCGATTTGGTTTTAAGGTAGGCACTGACAGGCACCCTCCCCCGTGCATCTATCCTTCTTTAGCAATTTTAGGAACGTTTGTTAATAAAACACTGAAGAAAGTTATTTTAATTGGAGTACAGATACCTCCCCCATTCAAGAATTGCGGCTTCCTGTCTCCGCTTTTAAAACGTTCTCGGGATGCTCCTCAGTTTTCATATTAAAAACTTGTAGAAACTTTAAAATCAGTTTACAGTTTAACTTAGAACGTTTCTTTAAAGTTAGAACTTCTTTAACTTTGCTATTGCACATAATGCATAAACATATTTGCATAGAACGTTTGCTGCATGCATCAAACATAAGTTAATGTTGTTAATATAAGTGAAATTAGAATTTCTTTGCACAACATATACTTACTAAGTTGCTACTTTTTGTTTATGCAAAGCTTTGGAAAAGGTTAGTGTGGGTTTTCTAAATTGATGTAACAAGAAAATTTTGTGTATCATAGATGTAATTGCAGCCATTTTTCAAAACATTACTTAGTTGTATTGGATGTTAATAAAAGTGTGATAAGTCCAGTACCTGTTTTGATATGATGCACTTGTGATGGACCCTTCTACGAGTTGACAAACTGTGTGCTGAGACCTTAGTCTTCAAATAGTTCGCTCTTTCAACTGCAGATACTTTGTACTGATATCGTTGGCTACGATGTTTGCTTCATCAGTTATATTAATCATTTTGAATACTCCACCATATACGACCGCGCATTGTGCATCGCTGCATTTTTTCATACCGTAATATTTAGAAGATTAATGTAATAAAGAAGACCAATTTCAATAAGCTTTATTGATAATTTCGTTTGTGCTTTTTTCACACAACTACACTGAGCGTGTCGTTGGGCTCCTTTCTCGTCCCAATGATATTCGCATGCAAGCGCAGAAAATGCTATCACTTTTAATCAGTTTATATTCTTTTATCTTGTAATATAGTAGGTATATTTGTGGTAAATGAAACAAATAAACAAACTAGCAAGAGAGAAGTCAATTTTCCGATCGTGGTCATTTTAAGTTAAACTAATAATTGTCACGTATTCCATGTTTTTCGGGGGTGGAAGTGGAATATTGGAATATGAATATTCGCCTTCTTTAGGCCCGGGAATATGAATATCGGGGTCGGTGTAGCAAGAGA
>JAOBRG010347432.1:0-13823 GCA_027574985.1 Umimayanthus nakama | reverse complement strand
ACAGAATCGTTAAACCTTCCTTCGGCAATAATTTCTGATTTCAGAAAACCGCGCGAAGTGTGTCGAGTGATGACGCGGACGCCGGTACGTTTATTCGTCACTAGTGAAATTTCATCGTTCGCTCTGCTGATTGGACAAAAGATGTTTTCTCACTAGTGAAGAGTGATCGTTCGCGCTTCTGATTGGCTAATTGAAATTTAGTATCTCTTTTGTTCATCGAGTTTTCCGTGAGTAATTTTTAGTACTTACAAAATAAAAGTAGTTATTCAATTTGGCAGATACACGTACAATAAACAGTGAGAAAGGCGGAATTACAAAAGACCCTGGCAATTGTTTCGCCCGTACGCCTGGAAACACATCGAGTAACAAACGCCACATATTGACACAGAAAATATCAAATTTTTATTAAATGTTAACGGGTTTTGTTCTTAAAAGAACAAAAAGATTTTGTTTTTCAATTTGATCAAGCAATCGAGTATGACTGAAACTGCTTCATTGAGCACTTTCAAAAGCTTGTCAGTCTGGTTTTTATTGTTAACTAAGCCAACCAGAGCACGTACAATATGTCGATAGGCATGATAGACATGTTGTGGAAAGTAGCCAGATGACGTGAGACTATGAAACTGGCCAATCAGGGGCGAGAATACGGGAAAAACTCGTTGTCATTCGCAGTCCCCAAAGCATGCTTTTCTGTGCGCGATTAAAGTTCACGAGAACGAACAAATATGGCTACCGTGTCGGTTGTTGTTTATTTCTGTTTATTTATTGTTGATTTGGCTCAATCCTGCATTTAAAAATTTATTTTTGCGGGCGCGATGATAACAGGTTTTTCTCGTGACGTCATGGAGCCAAATCAGCTGGAGCTAGCTATTTCAAAGCTGCTTCTGTTACAGAGAGTTTCAGCCATTTGGAGAAGGGGGGGGGGGGTCACTTTGAACCCCCCGAGCTGATCTGTTAGTAAAAAACAGCTTGGCCGTTCTTAGGTTAATTCGCAAACTTTGTCTGAAGCGCTTGTTCATCACTAAAGTGCTGGCCCCCTCCTTGCCCGAAGATGATGAAAAAAACACGTTTTTTGTTCTAGTTTCAAACCAAATACGAAACCTCCTTCTTTAAAACAAAAACGATGCATTGCAACTAAAATAAAATCCAAAATAAGAGAACGAATAGAGCACGCTTAAACTTTTTTAGAAAATGTCCAATTTCCCACAGCATTGTTGGTTTTAGAACTTAGTTGATTTCAAAAGTCGAGTTTTACAAAAAGAAACCTAATTTGCGTAACTCAGTGTATAGATGATGACGTCATCAACATGCTTTCGTAAAAAGTGTAGAGCTGGGACTCAAACAACCCATCCGTCTACAAGATAAATACAAAAAGGGATTAAAAGCTTCACGACCGAATTATTTTAGTTTGTTTTTTGCAGAACTTTTAATATATTTTGCATATCAGTGGAATTTAAAAAAAAATAGAACTTCGATCAATTTTAAAGGCTCGTACTCCGGAGTTGAACATAAATTAAAGACACAAATCTACAACAGGAAAAATATTCGCCGCCCAAAAACTGTAAATTAACTTGGAATGTGCGCAAAGCCTCAAGGGAGCCTTATACAATGCCGAAGATCTGGCACGGGCGTAGAAAATAATGCTTACTTTCTCGGAACTCTTTTGGGGCAGATAACCTGCAAGACACGATTACAAGTCACTGTTTCCCGTATTTGAACAAAGTTAAACCAAAATAAGTTTTAACTAAAAAATTGCTGACGAGACTTATCTCTAAACTTATTGCGTCACTTTTTTATCCTTCATGTTTGTATGTTGCGGGACTAGCAGGAAAACCGACTAGCTCGACTCAACTAGTTGGAACGGGATGAATTTCTAGACAATTTTTCGCTCCCTCATCCACTTTTTTTCGAAAAATGTAACGTCTAAAAACTTGAAACCAACATCGGAACCTCCGGTTGCTTTTCCCGAATACGTTTCAGTTAATTTCAAAAAGTAAAGATTTTCATAAGTAATGTTAACCAAAGTATCGACATCTTTGCCAAATCAAAGTTTCGATTTAGAATCTTGAAACCCTGAAAACTTGAAAACCTAGTTGTACTTGAAAACATTGAACAGACATTTGTGTACATATAGTTGGACTGCAGACTGCAGTTTTCGTTTCGCTTTTTTCTGACAAACCAGTTTACCGTCAAAGGTTCCACACGGAAAGCTAACTTAGCTTGCGTTCGGGATGACCAAGTTGGACTTGAAATAGAAGATGATGTGTAAGTTAGTAACGAGATAATAAGGGTTTCGAAACGAAGAAAAGCAGTTTGCACAAAGACCAACGGCTTCAGCTTACCACTTTCGTTTCCAGCAGCGAACTGGTCTTCACCCGACGAGCTTAAAACTTGAAATGACAAAATCATGCAAGTTGCTGAAAGTATTTTGCCATAAATTATGTTAGTTATATAGCACCTCCGTGTGATGCTTTTTAGTCTTGTCATTCTTTGGTTGGACCTAGAACAAATGGCAACAGAACATTTTTCTGCGCCAAGCTACTAGTGTTAGGACCCTTAACAACATATCAAAAATGTAGGAAAATATACGCAGGCAAAAACAGTGAATTAAGATATTTTGTGGTATCTAATTAGCATAAATCCAAAATGGCGGCTTGGCATTGTATCTGTCAGCATAATTCTCTCGGAAGGCATTTATTGCTCTTTAAATGTCAAAATACATTTTTAAATTTATGCAATACACTGATTTTTTATTTTAGATTGTGAAGTCTGCCAGTAATATCGTCATTTAACGATCTGAAATGACGCATACCATATTTGGTCACTCAAGGCAATATAGCATTCTTACGTGCAGCTAAAGCTTTACCTAGTCCAATTCACTTCAAACCTATGCGCTCACTACATGCGAATGAGCATGGAAGACTATATTTATTGCAAGAATGTTTCCAACTATCACAGCCCAGTTTAAGCGAACATTTAAGGACTTTCAACAGATTTTCTGGAGGAGGAATTCCGTCATCCGAGCTTGCAGATGGTCTACAACATTGCGCCACTCCCTAGCTTTCTGGTTTCAGCAGGTCGCTTTTTCCAACCCCCTGATGCACTTGAAAATAGCTCCACGCGCTGCGGTAGCGCGCAGCGGAATGAGGGAGACCTTATTTATAACGATTCATTTATATAACCTGTCGCCACTTTCTCGCAAAAACGCCTGTATGGTACTGCATTTAACGTTGTATCAGGAAGATTAATTTTTGTTTGCGAGTAGGTCGAACATTCGAGTTTGATCAACAAGAATTGAAATGGTATTTTTTTTTTCGCCTGATGATATTTGGTGTACTGCTAAAGTTTCGGGTAGTAGTCCTTCGTCGGAGCAGACTGAGCTCCGTACAAGCAACATAAAGCCCTTTTACCAGCAACAGCAAATTCGTCCAACGTTAACTCTTTTGTAAATACATGTTCATCATTTCCGAAACTTGCATTATATTTTTTCTTTCTGTAGCTCTGCTCTTTTCAGTTACCAATACCATACAATCGTAAAGTGGTATAGCGGTGAGAAAAGTTATGCACGAAAGGCGGTAGCTGGCAAGTTTCGAGGCCACTTGCACACCTAGGGCGCGTTCGATTGATTCTATTCCAGAATAGGAATAAACGGAATAAAGCATTTGCTCAATCTTATTGGCCACAATTTCCTGCCGCGTGGGAAAAAAAAAACACATCTCGCTCCAGTCATAACTTATAAGTAGTTATTTGTTTCCTCTGTGAATCAGGAGAAAATTTTGAAGTTTTATTCTTATTCCGGAATAAACGAAATAAGGTCAATCGAACGCACTCTTAAGCTTAAGTCATGAACGCGTAACTTCCTGAATCTTTGGATCTGAAATAAAGAGGTTTCAAACATGCATCAGCGCCCTGTGATGCAGACTTTGGCTGTATATGGACAATAATTTGGTCAGTATCGTCTTCAGCATGTATGGGTTTGCTGCCATTATCACGTAAACTAGCACTTAACGTTTGTTATTGGTGTTTGGAAAGTCTTTTTTTGTTTTTAGAAGCACTGTTCCGATAAAGTTCAGTTCTGCTCCTACATCGCGGCTTTTGTTGCTTCTTTGAGACTGGTACTTAGTCTTTCTTCGTTCTGAAGTTTGGACCAGTTGCAACAAGGTCTTGAGCAACGGCTATTCTGCTGCGAATCTTTACTGCCAACTATCTCTGCGTTCAGTGCATATACGTTTAGAGTTGTTTGAAAGTCTGACGTTCTAATTGGAAAAAACAGTGAAACATTTTTTGTTCCCCGATTAACAAACAGGCTAAATAGACAGTGTTCAGCAAAGTAAAAAACCGGTTCACTGGGGCGCAAAACGTGAGTAGTAGACGGTGGTTCTGGTGATCTTTGTGTTTCCGTCTTGAGATTGGGGTAGAAAAGATTTTTCGTTGTAGTGTTTGTACCTGCACTCTTTATGAATGGTCTGTCCTGCAGAGGTGCAGATAATACCACCTCGCAATTGACTAGCTTTATTGACATCATTGCTCCCCTTCTGTTTGAGTTGTACAGTTTCATGACCGTTTATAGTGGCTCCTTGCAAATAACACTGTTTTCCATCGTCTGCTATATCTGCGCCAGATCAGAGCCATTACAAAGTGCTACTTACAAGTATTTTATCCATGCAAACTACTGTTTCAATTATAGGTCAGCAGCGTGAAGCCGGATATAGCCGTGTATACAACTTTTGCTGTAGCCGAAGCTGCAAGTTATTTAAGAACACCCTATATACAGATTATTATCCTTGTTACATTCTTAAACTGCAATGCAACAGCAATTTTGAAAAAGAAACGGCCTAAACTTCACTTGCTTCTTCACAAAAAAGATGTAAATTTTCATTCTGATTTTTCGAGGTGCGAAAAAATGTACAATTTTATGCACTGACACGTGCAGATACCCTATTTTCTAATAAATCCTTTTGTTTTGTGCTTCTGTAGTTGTCGTTACGTGTTTGTTTTAGTCGCGGCCATTTTGGATTTGCTGATGCTTATAGTGCAATCAAAAAAAAAATCAAATAAATCATTTTCACCTGCCAAGATCCTTCTACATTTTTGATACGTTTCTGAATGCTCATGAAACTAAACGCCAAAAAAAGAAGTTCTGTTGCAATTAGTTCAAGGTTGCGATATTTTTCAAGCTATCTAGACTGGCCAGACTATTTGTGAAATTTGGAAAAGTTATTTGACAGAAATTAGCACCTCTGTGTGATATCGTCGGTGATTGGTTTGATTTGGTTTTCATCGCAAGTGCTCAGTCTCCTGGTAATTCCGCCTACTTCTTAAATATTTATATCCACAACTTTTGACAACTACAAAAAAGCCGAAGTTAGCGAGTTTTGAGGCGGTTGATAGCTTTTTTTCTACAAAATTTTAATCTTTTACAATATTTTTTGCTTTTCTCGACAATATAGCGAGAGCAAATGCTTCGAGCTGAAAACAATACTTTTTAAAGCGGAACTGATAGAAATAGGATTTGTTTCTGTTGAAAACTTGTCGTGCAAAAGTATTCTTTTGTTCTTTTCTGATAAACAACTTTATTCTCAGTAGCTGCAAGTTTTAAAGTTTGCGCATTTTCACGGGAATTTATTTCGTTCTTTTGTTTTTAGTGGCATCCTTGACATCGCTGGCATAGATGGAAAAATGGCATACTAACATATTAACGAGAAGCATTTTTCAAAACCTGAAACATGTGGCTTTAAAGATAATACAAAAATCCTGTCCCCCGTAAAACCGCCCCAGGTCATTCATAAAACCTCAAAATACTGTTTGAATATAAAAGTTATTGGGTTTGGTCGAAAACAACGTTAATAACTCAAACAAGAACTGAATATAATAGAACAGAACTTAACTAAACACCAACCTTCTCACCTTTGAATGACATTTAAATACGAATAGTTCTTCATGTTGGTTGCAAGATTTTGAGTGGGACACCTTTGACAAAACAGTTTGCCTGTTGGCGTGAATTTATCACTGAAAAGTTTGGAGAAATTGTTACCAAGGCACATAATCCCGGAAGCTGAAGAATTAAGTTGTATTGATGATTGAGTAGAAAATGTCAATAAACAACAACAACAAGACACTTAACACCGACAAAGGTAAATATTTTATTAATCTCCATCTGCCGGAGTAGTACCTAGTGGATTGGACTAGGAAGAAAAACTTCGAACGTGGCCCTGGGCCATAAAATATAGTAGTGAACTCTATAAAAAATTTAATCTCCTGCGCAGACTCTTTGCTCTTCCGAGAGAAAGACTCGAATTGGTCTGGTCACGTGGTACTAAAATTCTGGCAGGCAACAAACAGAAAAAAGAAACTTGGATGCGAGTTTGTTAAGATAAAAATAAAATATTTCCTCTCTTCAACTGGTTAAATGAGGATAATAATCAATGTTTTAAAAAACACATCATACTTATTTTGATAGCACGCAGTACGCGAGTACAACGTGACCAGGAACAAGCAGGGTCTTTCTTTCAGGAGAGGAGGGAGCCTGGGAACGAGGTTAGAAAAAATTCAGCTATAGCCTTAGAGCTAACAACCAGTTTAAATATAAATATCCTCTGAAGTGTAATATATTAAGTAATGTGCTCTGTTAAATGTGTTTTTTTGTCTTTCTACCAAATTTATGGCCCTATCGAGCAAAAACAAACATAGTGCAAATAAACTGACTATACTCTGAACTTGTTTTTGAAGAAGTTCGTTTGAAAATACCTGCATGCAATATTTGAATAAATCTTTCTACAATTCCTTTCTGTACATATCTACATTACTTCTTTTAATTCAATGTTAAAATCCTAGGTTATAATAAAGCTTCAAAACGAGAAACGAGTCAGAGCTGAAGCATGCGTTTAAATTTCTAAGTCAACCCCAAGCGCAGAGCGCACTTCCTTTGTCAAACGAAATAAGCCGCGAGTGACTGCAACTAGTATTTGTATTCTCCCCAGGTTTCTCACGATCACAAACGGACCTTGCCATGAGTTGTAATCTGGCGTTGAGTTAATTTACGTCCTGTAAAATAGAAAAGAAACTTTAGTAAATAATAATAATAATAATAATAATAATAATAATAACAATAAATACTTTATTTAACCAAATAAAACCGATCAGTCGATTACATTAAAAATCCACTGGTATCAACCGGTGATCAGCAATAAAATATATATGTAAGTTAAAATCTATCTGTAAAAAAGTTTTAAACAAGGTTAAGATTTAAAAACTTTTTGGAGCTAAAGTACAGACGTGTTCGTTATTACTTTAATTTAGAAAAAAAAATAAAAAGTTTTTAAAGTTGTTCATGGATTTTACTTCGTGAAGTTCTTTTGGCAGACTGTTCCATTCCTTTGCTCCTGCAACCCTGAACGCTCTTTCTCCCGCAGCTGTTTTGGTTATAGGAATGTCTAAGGTGTTGTTATCTCTTAGCGTTCTCTTGTGCATGCTTGAGCTTTTGTGAAATAGCCTTGCAACTGTGGTGGGCAATGTGCGCTGTTGTTCACGGTCTTATGTACCAGTTGCACAGTCAGGAAGCGTCGCCTGCTTGCCAGGGATAGCAAGACCAGCCTGGATCGCATGCTTTGCGTTTAGGTTTTGCGATTGGTGGATAGGATAAATTTAATTCGCATTGCGTGGTTCTGAAGGCGCTCTAATCTTCTGGCGTTTTGTTTGCTGCGTTGTCCCCAAGCGATGCAGCCGTAATTCAAAATCCAAAACAGGTAGAATGGTTGGCTGGTAAATTTTTAAAGGTATGTTTTTGCTAAGCAATTGAGACAGTCTATTACGGTCAAAAAAAGTGACGTGGCACCGCAATCAGAAAAGTTTCAGAATTGCTTGCTACCTGTATAACTGTTTTTTGTTCATTCACACATCTTTTGATCCTAATGAAGTGACGTCATGAATAAAGACGCTATCATAATAAGTCACGCAACTTGTGTGTTGACTACAAAAGTGCAACTTTTCGCTAAACAGTGATTATTTTCGACTAAAGACTGACATGTTTTCAATATACCTTACAATTTTGTATAATCTGAACGCAGATTGTTGTTTTCTCACCACTGTTAGTGTTCAATTCGAACATGGAAATCCATTAAGCACACGTGGTTTCAATTAATTGAAATCTCAGAGCAAGTTCTTTATATGAGCAAAATATCAAGTCAATCAGATGAACGGTGTCAAAAGTGGAGGGGAGGGGTCCCATTGACCCCCCCCACCCCTCCTCTTATGCCTTCGTGTAACTTTCTTAGGCTTATGCCTTCTAGGATTAATACTAGCTCCAGATGAAACAAATTAAAAGATCTAACTTGCAATTGTAACATCTTTTGTATTGATCCGCTATTTTGATGTTTCAGGAGAATGTTGTGTTACATGTCTTTCTGAACTTTTAATCTGAGCATTTGGAAAAGATAATTGACTTTGGAATCACTTTGAAGACCCGTCATTTGCAACTGTTTCCAAATACTCAAATAAAATTTGAAGTTTTGCCCCAAATCCCCTTCCCTACCCCATGAAAACACTCTTGCTACTTCCATCCAACTTTGATTACCTTTGACTGTAAACGTTGTTAATCAAATCCAGTTCGATATAGCATAATCTATTGTTAACTGGTCTATTTTAGATTACTTTGCGACTACGAAAACCGAGGATACGAAAGTATTTGTGGAACATCTTTCTAGGCCAATCAGGGACGACACCGTGGGCCAGTTGGCTGCAAGTTGCAAGGTGTGAGTTGGTGTCCGATTTGGAGTTTGCACGGATATCCCTAGGGGGGAGGGGGTAATCACCCTTGTCTTACGTTGGGGTGTACTGCCCAAGCTTTAAAACCATTACTCCATTTCTTACGTAAATTCCCAGCTTTCTAACTCCCGATTTCAGACCTGACAAGGTAACTTAGAGTTCCACAATCAATGCTACGCGAAAACCAAACCCAGACGTACACCATACCCTTAAGGACGGTACATACCCTTATGGTCATTTGAAGGGGTTACCACCACCACCACCACCACGTTTGATGCAGTCTCTTAGAAACCTTTAATATTTTCGTGGGATATATTAGGTTTTATGTTTTTTATGTTCACAAGAGAATAACATTCACTTACACTTAACATGCTCCTCCAAGAAACTTGACGGGACCAAACCGTAATGTCCGTTGTGTTCTGCTTGGTAAAAGCCGGCAGCATTCTACAAGAAAAAAAAAACAACTAAGTTTCAAACTGTGGAACTAATGCCAGTTGTTACGCTTGTCTTCTATTGAAAACTTCTTGATACTGCTCCAATGTGATCTGTTTAGCAAGTTGTTGTACGTCTATGGAACCATGACAATATGGATATCGCTGAAATAACTAGCTTAAACAATAGGTCACGTGACAACAACTCGTACCATTCCTCCTATCACTGTGATCACCTGCCCTTTCTTAAAAGGCAGCTCGGAGTCTGGGTTATCCTGGGGGGACTGTTCCTCCGGACTGTAGTCGTAGAGAGCTACCATTGTCTGCGAAGTTACAAGAAAACAAGAAATATAACGTAAAAAACTAGCAGTTTCCAATAGCAAGCGTTGTGCTGCCGGACACAACAAAATGATGCCGTATGATTTTTCTGTTTTTCAAGCAGTATCACTATTTAAAAACTAACACAAGTATGTATTTCATCTCAACACAACTTTATAAAAACTAACGGTTCGAAGTCACAACTCTGGGCGTGTGCTGAATTTTCGGAACTAAAATAACTTTAACAAATTGTCACTGAAGGTGATAACTGTTCTGTTAAATTTAAGTTCACACAGCACTCAGTGACAGTCAAGAATATTCGACTCTCCTAGTGTTTCAATGACAAAAATGTTTTAAAATATTGCACTGTAGCTTTGACTTGACTTGCTTGGCTCATTGTCCAAGATAACATTGAAAGAATTTGAGTTTGCACTGCATTTTGGTTTGTTAGCTGACAGTTGATTCTTCGCTCTGGAGCTTGCTGAATTTGCCTCTCCAGTTGCCATCTTGTCAGAATATTTGTCAAAAGTTTGCACCACGCTGGGTTGGTTTCTTTTGTGAGTTGTCGCTTGCATAGTTTTCACTTTATGCACTTGACTGAATGCATCTATAGCTTTACCACACTGGATGAGTTTGGCTCATTGGCCTCCTCATGCTAGCTGGATGGTTTGTGTATGGCGATACATCGAGTCGCCTTTGACAACGATTTGGTCTATTGTCTTTGAATTCCATAACTGAAAAGGCATTTCCGTGTGATGACAAAATCAATACTGCAATGGTAATAAAAGTACATTGTCGTCCCTGAGACTTGACAATAAAGCGGAAATACGAAACCTTATTTTGCTGAAGAAAGAAAATCACTCGCCGAACGATACGAACAGAGAAAACCCTCGCCAAACAGTGGTTACAGAACAACAAACGTCCAAAGACAAAGCTACCTAGATGAGTCATGAATAGTCAACGATCTCAAGTGGCCTCGCGGGTGAAGAAATCCAGTTGCGTAAGAGATGCCCTGGAAATCAAGGGGCAACCAATCGCAGGCGATGCACGTGTGACGTCAAGAAGCCATGGCAAGGAATGAGCCAATTACAAACAATGCGACGGACACCGGGACAGACGACCGGACAAAGTCAACAACTCTCAAAGAAAAGTGCATACACAAAACAAAAATTGTTTTGCTGCCTTCGCTACGCTCCGGCAGCAATTACACACGGCCAAGTTAGCATCACACAAAACTAACGCGATTCACATGACTGACCAAAAAAGAGACTATTTTTGCTTTTCAATGTAATAATAATAATAGTTATAGTGACAAAAATAGTAATAACGGCAAACATTAGCTAATTTTTACTAGAGCACTCGATGGCTAAAAAACTAACTCGTTGAAACGTTTTCATAAAATCCTTTTTTTCATAAACAAATATTGTTTCCGTTATTTTTTCCTTAATTGCACAAATTCCCACACCACCCACCACCGCCCATTCAAATAATCCCCATACCACCCACCACCCCAATAATCCCCACACCACCCACCACCGCCCATTCAAATAATCCCCATACCACCCACCATCTCAATAATCCCCACACCACCCACCACCTCAATAATCCCCACACCACCCACCATCCCAATAATCCCCTACCTAATAAACAATTGCACCCATCTCCCTTATACCCAAACAATCACACGACATCCAAATGTCAGTTCACGTAACACTCATTTGTTCCTTTCAAATCCCTCACCGGCCTTAGCTTCTTACGTCTAAATTGAATTAAAATACTCCTGATAAAAAGAAGGTTAAAAAGCTCTAAAAAATTAGCAAAACACCATAGTTTGAAAGAAAGTGTGTTTACACAAAAATAGTAAAATCACACTTAAAACTAACCTTTCTTTTGCCTGCAGGAATTGGTGACGTGGGTGACACGTGACCGTTTGATTGACGGACCTGTAGTACGGCTTGTCGAGAACCTCGGTTGCGTGACTGCAACGTAACAAACAGGAAAAGCGCAAAGCGTTACACAAATAAACTAATGTCACACAACGCATTTCTTTCTTATGAACAGGAAGTAAAACTAAAGCAAACTTTTCTTGAAAACTTGAGCCTTTTTCGTTGTCAATTTTGTTCGTTCAAACTTCCTTTCCTGTTCGTTATCAGATTTAACAAAAAGAATATACTTTGAAATTTCACGAAACTGCCAAATTTATTTACCGCTAAACCCCTAAGTCGCTACAATTACTCGTCGCTAATAATAGTAACGTAAACCTTGAGGTATCTCTGGAATATTAGAATATTATGTATTCCAGAGACATGAACCTAGTTTCCAGATAAAAGACTGGACTAATAATCAAGGAAAAAAAGGACGGAATGGCTTCTTATTCATTTTGTCATTGGCTGTTTTAATACCGGACACAGAATATCTGGCATACTTGGGCAAGCTTGTTTGGTGTGTCTGATAAGTCGAGTATAATAAATGCGGGCACTAAGAGGAATTATTCGTCCCGACGAATTATCTCGGTTGTGCGTAGATGTATAATCTCAGATTCTTCGCCTGGACGCACCTTTCAGCACTTGTCGAAATTCGTCCAGTATTTATACTGGAGACGTAGAACAGCAGACGGATAACTCGTCTGGGCGGAATGCCGGCGGACTATCCGTCTCTAGTATAAAAACAGTCATTGTCTGCATTAAGACACGCTGAAGGCAGAGTTTCATTTTTGTTCTAGTAACTAACTAATAGGTAGCAGATATTTACAACACTAGTTTGCATTATCTTATATTTCATTTACACGACAAAATGTACAAGTTTGGACTTCGGAAGCAAAGCTTCGTGGATGGGGGTTGGTAGGGGTAAACTAGTCTGACGTAAATATGTCTACAGTCTATCTCTATACTACTACGCCAATGTTCATGGATTGACCGAGACCTCTCATAAATCATTACAAACAAAATACTAACCCGTTTGGTAGACCTCGAGCCCGTCCGTCGTGAGGGTGCTACAGCTACCTCTTCAACGAAGTTGGAGGGAATGAGGCCCTTTTTACCACGCAGCTGGAGATAATAAACAAACAAACAAGCAACAATCACTTTCTGAAAACAGTCTACAGTATGGTCTGAATAATTTTGTTTTTATTACGGCCTCTACGATATACTACGTATCAATTAATCCAATCTCATAACTTGGATTTTCAGACATTAGTTTACAAATCAAGTCACAATTTAATCCTTAAAACTGATTTTATTATCACTATAACTAAGAATCGACAAAGAAAAGGAAGCTACTTCAACTATTGGGAAAAAACTGGTGTGACGTTGAAACTTCCCTTTAGTTAATTTGTTGATTTTCGTCTTGGCATGACGCTTAATGCAAGATTCACAGCCTCAAAAGGACACCACTATAGCCCGTTCACTCGTACAAACCTTCTCCGAAACACGAACAAGCGAGTTTATTTGATCTCATTGAAGAAAAAGTTGTCTCTCAATTAAAGTAAGTTCCAACATGTGTATTATTTTGAGTACAGAATTGATTGAATCAATATGTTCTCCAAGGTCACAATTATTCATTGGGTACCTATTTTTCAGGACAAAGAACTCGTGCATCGTTGGTTTTTGCGTGCCAAAAGTACAAAAAATTAAACCCAAACAAAATCCGCAAGATATCTTTAAAAAGGGGAAAGCTCAACAATGTATTGAAGCAGCTAGGAAAATCGATGTTGCGTACCTCTCCGTGGTAGAATCCATCTCTTCTCGATGTGTCCGTCACCCTTAAGATGTCTCCCTCCTTGAAGGCGAGTTCGTAGGCCGGGTTCGGGTTGGGCGAGCTCTTGTACGGATCGTAGTCGTACAACGCCACGTGCTGCAAGAAACAAATACGAAGAGCGACGTGACTCCAGTGCTCCGATACTCATTTAAAGAAATGGACACTCTCAAAACATGAACTAATATTCTACAATGCAAACAATTTACTATTCAACCGAAGCAAAGAAAACTACAAAAGCCAAGTAACCATTTAAATAATAATAGTAGTAGAAGTAGCAGTTGCTTTTGTAGTAGTAGTAGTAGTAGTAGTAGTAGTAGTAGTAGTATGTGTAGTAGTAGTAGTAGTAATAGTAGTAGTAGTAGTATGAGGAGTAGTTGTTGTTGTTGTCGCAGTGGTAGTAGTAGTAGTAGTAGTATGTGTAGTAGTAATTAGCCGGTAACAAAACGAGCAAAGGACTGGGACCGAGTTTGTAAATCTATTTTATTAAATTTTACAAACAAAAGATTACCATTTCTTAAAAGTACTGGCAAAACAAAGTAACTTTTGAAAGTTTGA
>JAOBRG010347421.1:0-13824 GCA_027574985.1 Umimayanthus nakama | reverse complement strand
ATACTGTCATCTGTCTACATGTGTTATATCTTTCAAACTAAGTGGAAATAAATAATTGTTGTTGTTGTTGTTGTTGTCTTTAGTTAATAAAATTGTTTCCAACAACTAAAACATATTTTATAAATTATTAAACAACTCCCAATGTTTTTCATACACACAAACCGGTCTAGACATGGGTAAATATTAGGTATATTCTACCATTACCAGCCAAAGTCATGGTTGCCAGTTGAAGTTTCAAGGTGGTCTTCAGAGCTTGCAACTGTTGATCCTTCCTTGATAGCTGAAGACAAAATGGACACCAGAATCCCATCATGCGTGAGCCTAAACAATTTTTTAAAGTGAAGATAAGAGCCCATGGGTTTAGAATATACCAATAGGTATTCAATTCAATACTACGGTAATGAATGATAGTATTTTTTAATAGTACCTGTTCTCATGAACAGAGAATTGTACAATAAAATTTTTATTTATAAATTATGCAATTTTATATCCATGAGAACAGATACTACATGTATTAAAAAATACTTTTGATAATTATCGTAGTATTGCTGTTTAATCTTTAATAACAAAATGCATGAAAAATACTCGATTCTGATTGGCTGAGGGCAGTACAGTTAACAAAAGTGTAACACCAGTGCAAAAAGCAAAGTATCAGACGAGTGCAAGTTACAAAACATAAATTAAGTGTTACTTTATTTAGAATTTTTGTTATTAGCAATTGTAAATATTTTTAACACTTTTTTGCAATTTTTTACATTTTTTGACCCAACTTTTATCTTAACAATTTAGCATTTTGTAAAAAATTAACATAATTCAGCAAGAAAGATGTAGAGCTTAAGTATCTATCTACAAAATCACAACCACCCGTTTTAAGTTGCTTTTCCTTTTAGGTCTGATCAAACGAATCCATCATGTTGGTCCAACATAACTCAACATTGTTGGGCACATCATGTTGAATGAGTGTGTTTGAAACAAATTTAAGAAAATTTTGTTTTTGGACGCGTTCAGTAACTAGATCAATCTTCCCTTGCAGTATCGTCCAACTTTGATGGACAATGTTGTATCCGTCTGAATGGTTCTTTAGTTGTATAAGTCACTAAGTGTAAAACTTAAAAATTAGAAAATAAGTGTTTATACTTAAAATAACACTGTCAACTCTCAAGTCAAACTGAACTTTTACTTTTTTTTAAAAGTAGCGAGCAGCGACCAGCGTTAAATCGCTTGTTCAACTCACTGTTGAGGGAGACTGCTTGAAGGTCTCGATTGGCGCACATCCCCCAGTAGCTATCACCAATTATTGAGTTGCATTCTCTGCACTGAAAAACGAACGGAAGGCCTTCTTCTTCGTTGTTTTCTGCGTCAGTGCTGTCATTACTAGCCGCCATTTTTCGAACTCTGTTGTGAGGGGAACTGGTGTAGAGTTTTTTCTCGGGTCAGCGGGTGCTCCCTGAAGTTTGGCGGGAAAAATTTGCTGTTGGTCTTGTCGACATTTTTATAGCAGTCTGTGTAAAGAGCAAAGTCGAATATGGTTGGTCAAGAAGAAAAAGACAGGAATCTTCCATGGTGAGTAGTTAAAACAAGTATTGAATGAATCTTAAATATATCTTTAAGCCCATTAAAAGAGTACAGCTATAAGTATAAAAGAGGTCGAATCCATGATAAGCCCATAGCATATCATTAGGGCATATCACGCATATGCGTCAGGCCTCAAAGTTATTCAGATTTATATGGTTTTATACCCATGAGCACACTGAGTTACATGATTTCCACATTTATTTTGTAACTTTTGATTTTTATTAGTACTACTGAGTAATACATGTAAACTAAAACTTTGAAAATTATACTAGTGTGCTGTGCAACACAATCACAAGTATATTTTTTCACAGTAATCATATTTATCTGCCTTTTTCCAACAGGGTTGAAAAATACAGACCAAAAAGCCTGGATGATTTGATTTCCCATAAAGATATTATTAGTACAAGTAGGTTCGTTTATATATCAAACATTTTCCAGCATTAAGTGTTATTTTCTTCAATAAAGCTATAAAACTCTAAAATTGCTCTCAAAGTTCAAAGGTTCATCAGTGAGGATCGTCTGCCACACTTGTTGTTTTATGGACCCCCTGGCACAGGAAAGACATCCACAATCTTGGCAGTTGCTAAGCAACTGTACTCAGAAAAGGAATTTAGTTCTATGGTACTTGAGGTGAGAATGTTTTCATGGAAAGACCCCTAATGTCGTGACTGGTTATAAAACTCACAAGAATTGTAATTAATGCACTGTCACAGGACCATGGGAATAGGATGCATATTGGAAGGGAAGTAGGTACTGTGGGCCTCGCCTAACCCACCAACTGTCAGTGTATATGAATAAATAATTTAATTTCATGTTTTCTTTCAAAACCCAGTTTTGCCTAAATCAGTTCTCCAAATACATGTACCAATAAAGATAGGCAGCCCTCTAAATTTTAATTACCCCTTTTGGCCCTGTGTCACAATTGATAATGTACCAATCAAATGGATCCTCCACCTTCTCCCCCTCCTGAACATGGTTTGGTCTTTGACAAAACTGCTGTCAAAATTGGGCAATAGACCTACCCTCTGGGGTCACAAAATGGCTCCAACTGTGTTGAATCCCCCATGGTATTGGAGAACTTGAAAAAACCTTTATGAGACACGAAAATAACTCAGGTCTCTTGATTTATTGATGGTCATTTTAAAATATTAAAATTTTACCCTCTTCAAAGTGATGTCATATGGCAGATTGACCAATACAATTTCAAATCTTAAAAACAAGTGACAGTATAATATTCAAGGTCCACAAAGGTTCGATCTTGGCCGGAAAGCCGCAATCCATGCTCATGATGTCTTGAAGGTGATTGCAAAACTGATTTTCAAAACCCTGAGTTTTTCTCCCAGGGTGCATAAGTGGGGACAAGACATTAATGAAATCCCCCAACAATAGAGCTTCAGTACTGCAACAATCCCCATGTATGTCCCAGGAGGAGAGAAGAGGGTTCCAAGTTTCATTTGACTGGTGCATAATTGGTCGTAAGATGTTGAAAACCTTTACCAACCGGTTGTACATGGTGCATTTAGCTGTTTCTAATTCAGGATTTTTATTTTTATTTATCTTTTTGAGATGTTTTGTTTTCCTGCAGCTGAATGCTTCGGATGATAGGGGTATTGGAATAGTTCGAGGAGCTATTCTAAACTTTGCAAGCACAAGAACAATATTCAAGTGAGTGGTTCATACTAACTTAGCAGCTTCTTTGGAAGCAGTATTGTACATTTGCAGTGCTGCTAGTGTAAAAATGTCTAAAACATTGAATACTGTACAGCATAAACATATTTCTAAGCCAAATTAAGGACGGAATTCTAACCACAAACCAAGCCAATCATCAAGTTTGCAGTTTTATCTCTTTAAAGCTGTGACTGTTTTTTCTGATTGGTCGACAAAAAGCTGAGGTTTTAGAAAAATTATATGCATTTACCACCTGCAAACTTTTGCAGTTTTCAAAGTCTCACTGCAAAATGGTTTTACTTACTATTAATAGTTGTTTTAAAGTTGCACTGTACATGTTGTGTACTTAAGGCACAGTCTGTGTCTCAAGATTCGTAAAAAGCAATCTTTCAAGACACTGACAGATTTGTTATTTTGCTGTTAGTTAAATTAAAATTGCACTGTTAGTTTCTAGTCCCCCCAAAAAAGTGAATTTTTAGCCATTGAAAAAACAAAATAAATTTACTGTCTTTGTGTTTTACAAAGATGCCAAGCTTTGTTTTAAAAAGTCAAAACATTTAAATAGGTACAAGACAGCAAGTGTCACTGGACTGGTTTCATTTTTTCAGATCTGGTTTCAAGTTGGTTATCCTTGATGAGTCCGATGCTATGACCCAAGATGCACAAAATGCTTTGCGAAGAGGTATGTAAACATCAAGATGACAGTATAAAGTAATACTGTTTCGACTGATACATTTAAGGAAACTGGAAGTTTAAGAATGATCGGTTAAAAATCAGTTAAAATTATAAGATTGCTTATAAAGAAATTGTAGTCAACTTCCAATCTGTAGTCAGAGTTCAATGAGCAGTGCTTACAATGAGTGTAAGTTATTTTCTTACTTGTTGTTTGACTTTAAAGTTTATAGTACGTCATTTGCTGTTTGTTTGAGTATTTTTAACAAGCAAATTTTTGTTTGCTCTCTGTAGTGATGGAAAAGTTCACAGAAAACACTCGTTTTTGTTTGATCTGTAACTACTTGACAAAAATCATCCCAGCTTTGCAGTCCAGGTGTACCAGGTTCCGATTTGGTCCTCTGGATAACCAGCAGATGTCATCCCGACTGGATCACGTTATTCAGAGTGAGAAGTAGGTTGCTGGAGCTGTTACGGTAGTTAATATTGCTTACAATGTACATGTATAAACTCTTAAAATTATTTAAATAACTAAAGCTTTCTGTGAACTACTTTTTTCCCATCAGAGTTGAGGTCACTGATGATGGCCAAATGAGTTTAATGCGACTTGCTAAAGGAGATATGAGAAGAGCTCTTAATATTTTACAGGTACATGTCTGTTGACTGTGTTGCTTTTGCAGTATAGATTAATAAGAAAACATGATTTATGGTGAAAACTATTAATTAAATTAATAGTTTTCACCATAAAAAATTTTTATCACCAGTCCTTTATTTCTTTATTAGCTTCACCACAACAAATATACAAATACTTACTTTACATAATATAATTAATTTTATTAATAACATACATGAAAAAATTACTCGAATCTGATTGGCTGAGAGCAGTGCAGTTAAAGATTAACACCAGTGCAAAAAGCATAATACCAGTGCAAATTACAAATTAAAGTTTTCGAATCTGGTCGAAGCTGTGAGAGAATGGAATAATATTAAAAATTTTCATAAACCATCGATAACATTCAAAAGTTTTCTGAGGGTTTCTGAAGTTTTCTGAATACTTCCAAAGATTTCCGAAAATTCACAAAAATTTTCAAAATATTGTCAAAAGATGCTTTTGAGAATTTTCTGATTTTTTCTGATTGAAGATTTCCGAAGACTTCTGACAGTTTTCCAAGCAAAAATCAAATAGCATGTAAGTGCTTAGTGTTGCCATGTTCCCTTGTACTGTGCTTGTATTATGCACCAGTGATAAATCTAGGATCTGAAACGTGATGGTCCATTGGACCCCCTGCTGTTGACATTCGGGGTCCAATTGCTGGATCTGGGGGTCTTCATTAATATTCATGATTTTCATTTTTTCCCGTTTTTCAAAGAAGATTTTACTTTTAAAAATATTGCAAGATTTAAAGTATTTTCTTCCCTATGGACCAACTCAAGGGATACTGCACCATGAAATATATTTAGTAATACAACTTTATTTTCCGTATAATATTACTTAAATTAAATTTTGCAGAGCACATCAATGGCATTTGAGGTGGTGAATGAAGAAAACGTGTATCTGTGTACAGGACAGCCGTTAAGGAAAGATATTTCTGACATTGTGGATTGGATGTTGAATCAGGACTACACTACTGCTTACAACAGTATCCTGTTTTTTCCCATTTACTATAACTTCTTAGAATAACCCAAAGAATACCGTTAAGTACTGATAATTAAGCTGACAATAGGCCATTGAAGCAGCTGAGTGCTGTTTCATTGACTATGTTGGTAATCATCATAAAACTGCTCTTTGTGCATTTCAAGAACTTTACAAAGCAAAGTATTTTTCGAGAACTTGTCTGTTCCAGAGTAATTCCCATTTCCTTGCATAAAAAAATTGTATTTAATTTAAAAAACGGTTAGTGTCCCTGCCTGACCATTGAAAAAGCACCCAACTTAATTTTTTTGATTTTTATGGTTTTTCTTTAAAAATTTTTAATGATATTTTGTGATTGCAAAACTTAGTACATGTAGAAGTCTGAGTTATAGTTATCCGAAAACTTATGTTTTCTGCATTTCAATAAGATGTTTGTGTATGCTATGGGATATGTTTTATTGTATTTTAGCATCAAGATTTCTGGGTCAAAAAATCTTTCTTCCTGACTATAAACTTCTACAAAATGCATGGTCATGCTAACTAATTTTTAAATTTTACAGTTTAGCCTTATGGAACTTGAAACGAATTTACACTTAAAAATTGAAGTTTTCAAAAAAAAAAATTGATGTTTGATTTCCCTTGACATACAAAAAAAGATATTCTCAAGTTGAAGACCTTGAAAGGGTTAGGTTTACAGGACATTTTAACAGAAGTGCATGCTTACATTCACAGAGGTTGGTATATGAATGAACTCAGGTGACTAGTCTTAATTGAAAAACACTGGTTATAAATTGAGAGGTACAAATGGAGACAGACTGACAGAATGTGTGTGTGTGTGTGTTAAAGTGACAGAGATTCCGGATATGGTACATGTAGTTAGAGAAAATTAATGAAGAGCTTGGTGCAAAAGACGACCTAAGTGACTAATGTGGACCGCCCTTCACAAAACCTCGAAGCTATCTATCTTCCTGCAATGCTACAGTGGCCACAGGACTCTACCCTGGGTGCCAGAGGTACGACTCGCTGCTATGGGCTTTGACTAATCTGCTGTGTTGTGAAATTTGAGAGTGAGTGGAAGCTCGCTCGTACCTCTGGCCGCTGACGTGAGGTCTTTTGAACATGCCGAACCAATCACAAGAAGTGTTAAACCGCCAGAGCCAAATTTTGACCCTACAAGTTGATTGGTTGGATCAAATTCAGGTATTAACGATTGTTGTGATTGGCTGATAGCAACAAAAACAAGCAAAAACCCGCTTGCCAAGTTTCTAAAAAAGCGTTGCACGTGATATCAATCACAAAGAATTGAAGTGAGATTTGTTTGTTTGCCCCCAGAGGTCACTCATGTTCGTCCCTTGCTCGCTCTGCTCGCTGCGGAACTCATACTCGTTTGCCGGCTTCACCGGCCCCTGTTCAAGAGAATATTTCGATCGGAACAGCGAGTATACCTCTGGTCTCCAGGGTAACAGGACTTATGTTAGGTATCCAATTTGTATGAAGGCCTTCATTTTTTTGCACCAAGCTTATCAGATATTGATATATAAATAAAACTAGAAAAACTGGGGAAAATTGGAACAGAATCTGTTACTTGTTTGATTTTTACACTTTAGTGGTGATCTTTGGCATATTATGATTTTATGTTTCAGCTAAAACAATATTTAGTTCTATGCAAATGTATTGAGCTCTTGTGCTTTTGATAACTTTAACATCAACCTAAGAAATAACACCATTGCTTAACAAATCTTGAGGTCATGTTGAACCTTGAGGCTATTAATTGGCTGCTTAGAGTTTGTTCTCACGGCAGCATCTCAAAATTTATTTTGACCTTATGTTCAAAATATTGTCAGTTAATTATTATTGAGAAGGCAGAATTTTTCAATTAGGCACAGATTGCAGTTAACTAGTGTCCCATCTAATTTTATTTTGGCCATTGCTCTACAGTGAACTTTCCCAGCCATGTTAGGATTCACCTACTGGACAAGATGGCTGAGACAGAGTAAGGACTGGTACCCGTTTGTCTGCTTTTCTAGCTATTAAATACTGAAATTGAATCCCAGACAAAATTCACAGAAGCTATGGCATTTGTTACCTGGCCACTGGAAAAGAACTCTGACTGCTACCTAAAATGTTTGCAAAATCTTGTGGGATATTTGAAAATTTGTGCAGTTTTAATAGTTCGTTCAAAGAAGGGGGCAGAAAATACACTTTTCTCAGGCGTACTCTTTAAAATGTTGCCCCTCCCCCACCACAAGGCCTGTGACATCAGGTTATTCTTCGCTGACACTGAAAAAAAAATAATGAAATTTAAAAGTGGTGTAATTTGCTATCACCACTGTTGGGTACCAATCAGAATGTAGTGAATCACTACCAGCAGCGATTTTAAAATGGATTATTATAATTATACAGTTAATATACCTTCATACATATGTATTTAAATGATTTTTTATTAATATAATGTCTTAATAACTTGTTTACAAGGTATCGCCTGGCTGCAGGAGCAAATGAGAAAATCCAACTGGGCTCAATGTTAGCTGCATTTCAGATGGCACGGGACATGGTTGCAGTCACTGAATAAACATGACACCACAGTGTAAAGCAAGGCATGGCTGCAGCAGACATGGAGCAGAACTAGAACAGGCTGAATATTCTTTGTATTGCAATGTAATACCATGATACACTGTACAAAGATTTTACTCAGTATCTTTATCACTTTAACTGCAATTTAAACACAATACTGGCAATTATTCGAAGCAAAACTTATTTAAAAGTCTCAAATCAAAGCAAATCTTGTTCAATAATAAATATTTTGTATAGTGTCTTTAGTTCTCACTTGTCAAATTACTGCCTTGTAAGAATTGAGACTGGATGCAGTTATCCAGTATACTGAATAAAGTAGTTACAGTTTACGAGTTCCTTCATCGTTTAGAGACCTACATAGTTGAATCAGTTAAGAAACACTCAAAATAATGACCAATCATTTTTGCTGATCTTAAAGGGCAGAATTAATATTAGGTGATTTAAAAATTAGAAGTTCTGACATTTAGAAATTTAGCAAGACAAGGAAGAACCCACTGGCCATTACATTATTATGTACGCAAATGCTGGTTTTCCTCCTTTGGCCACCAGTGAGGTGTCTTGGGTGAGATCTCACACTCATTCCCATTGGTGTCTTTAGCAAACAGTTTGCCTTTCTTAAGACTTTCAAGCCGAATCATAGCCAGGCCATGTCCTCCATGTTTCACACATATTTTACCAGCTGATTTGTTGTCACTTGTTTTTACTGGGGTACCTGACTCGAGATCAGTGTCATCAGAAGGGGCATCGACGGAAAATGGCATTACTCTCTTCCTTATCACCCCTGTGTGATGTGCTCTTGCAGTCAGTTCTTGTCCAATGTAGCAGCCTTTGTGGAATGAGACTAAGAAAATATCAAGTGCAATCAGTTGTGAATCTAGTTTGCAGTTAGACGAGCTAAAATACTCATTTCTTGCTCTTTTGGTCACTTAAGTTTTGACTGAAAGAATCTTTTAAAATAATAATGAGATTTTATCTTGATTTTGCACTGTTGGTGCTTCCTTCAAATATATGACCGAACAGCAGGGATACTTGGCCTTGATTTAAGTATACTTTCTGACAATTTTTTAAAGTTAGCACATCACCTATTTTGATCTATCAATTGCACAGTGGGATAATTTAAATACAACTATTTCAAAAAAGGTTGTCTTCTCAGTTGTTGCATTGTTGCATACCAAGACCACAATGCACTATGGATGTAACAAACTTTTAAATCAATGCATACAGTGCAAGACAAGACCGTAAAGCAATGTGGTTCACATTGCTTTCATGGCTAACACATGAGTGTCGCTGTCTTATAGTGGGCACCAGCAATGCTATTTAACAATTTGTTAAATCCATGGTGCATTGCAGTCTGGGAATGGCACAATGCAACAACTCAGAAGACAACCTTTTTTGAATTAGGTGTATAAGTTATCGTGAAAGTTCAAATGCCCAAACTACATGTATTGGAGGGTCTCTAAGAATTTCTACTGACCATCCCATCCCCTATACCCTCCAGCTTAACATTGTAACATTGATAGGTGCACAAAATGTTATTCTCGCTGCAATACGAACCAACAACAATAGCTGACTCGAAATCACAAAAGTAAGAAACGTATCAGCCAGATTCAGGGACCCCTCCAGAAACAAACTCGTCAATCAACTGATGATACATGTACTCGGTAACAAAGTTTTACCAAACAGCACGATCACTACTTACCTCCATTCAAATACGCCAGGTTGTATTCCAGCGGCACTGCGCTGCCTGACGGAATCTCTGTAGCCCCCTCGCATACGCCGAGTTGAGCCCTGTGTCTGTCGTACTCGCCCGGTTCAGACTGTTTCGCAGTCGCAAAGCAGCTTGAAGGGTTCATACTTTCAGGCAAAATTAATCGTGTTCCAATATCTACTACCCTTGGATCCTTTGCAATAACTACAGCGCCATCACAGGGATTTGTTACGTCCAGTGTCACATCTCCAGGCGAACGTGAAAAGACGACCCACGGATAGAGTTCGTCAATCTCGGTCAATTCAACTTTTGAGCGAAGTTTGTACATCTTCATGTGTTTCAAAAGTTCCGATTTTAGGCTTTTATCGCACTCAATAGCAAACGTTGGACTTTCGCACTGATTCCCGAGTTTGAAGAAGATTGCGTCAAAAAGTACTCGTCCCTGGACATTCAGAAACATCGAGTACATCGCTTTCATGCTGCGGTCTTGGTAAAATAGCTCGACATTGTTCGTTGTGAGACCCTGCAGAAATTTCACGGTATCCCTGCCACAAACTTTTATCAAACCTCGATTTTTAAGCTGCCAATATTCGATGTCGCTTGTCAGGTTACGTGAGAAGGAAAAGGATCGATGAATAAAACCTGTTAGTGTAGAGAGAAATCTTTTGGAGATTGCACTTCTCCACCACAACATTCTCGCTGCCGCCATTTTGTATTTTGTTTTTTCAGTTTCGCCCCAGGCCCAGTAATTTGAGACGTACGTAGCCATCAGATGAATTCGTTAAATAGGCATGGGGCGAGCGCTTCAACCGTATTTCCTCGAATAAACGCCCCACCTGAGACCAAAAATATCGATAACCGCTTAACCGCCGCCCTCGAATGAACTCCACTCCCTGTAAATTCAAAGTTTGAAAGGCACAGACAAAAATTCACAACATAAAAAAATTATCTGATTTCTTTATGCGCGTTTATAAGCGCAACAAGCTTGATCGATACAGCCAGAAAAAACTATCTTTTCTCCCTTTTAAGGTAAAGTTACGATAGATTTTTTAAGAATTTTAAACGGCAGCGTTTAAAACAAACGCCGCCCTCGATTAAACGACGGTAGCTCCAACTAGAGAAACGCCTGGAATTTTTTCCCACTCTTTTCTAGAAAAACGTAATTTTGGGTGTTCAGGCTGAATTTTTCCAAAATAGTTAAAAGGTTTCATCTTCAAATGTTCTAAAAACGCTCTTTAAAAAATGTTTAAATTGTTTGGTGTTCACTTGTTATTCATGCATTTTTAAATCGCACGAACTAATGGACATTCAGTCAGTATCACTTAGTAGAAGGTATCAGCCTAAAAAAACGGGTGGAGGGTCGGTCGGACCCCGCCCCTCTATTTTTGAACCGTTTTTCCAACTGACTAGATCAGTTTGGCGCATATAATAAACGTCCTTGGTACTTTCAATTAATCGAAACCACTTGCTATTTAATTGATTTCAACGGTAACTACAGCAACAACGACCTAACTAGCGGCCGCCATCTTCGACTTATCAGTTTAAATTTGAACGCTGAATTTATTGAGAAAACAAGATTTAGAGACTGGAATCTATATTTTAGCGAAAAAATGCATTTTCGTCGTCAACACACAAGTTGCATGACTTATTATGATGATGTCACCAAGTCATTTATTTAAGGTCAAAAGATGTCTTAACAACAAAGATAAGTTGTGCCAAAGCTTTTGGTAACGGTGGTCAAGGAACAATAGTTTAAAGCAAAAAAGGAATCCCCCCATCATGCCTTCTAGGGTTGTTGCCATTAGATCACAAGTTTGCTACCAATCAATCAATCAATCAATAACCTTTATTGAGAGTGTCAAGTGTGTTTAGCTCATAAAGCTAATTGGGGACACTAATTAAGATAAAATATTATATGTACAAATAAAAGTAATAAATTATCCTAAGTCTTAAAATGCTACGGTGATATTTATATAAAATACAAAATGTAAGTATAAAGACAAGAAGAAGCTAAGTTTTACATAAATCACAGCAATTGAGATTGTTGTCCATTAGTCCACAAACATCCATCTTGCGGCTACTGCTTAATTTTGCTAGATTCATTCCCTCGTTGGAGCTATGTAATACTGCGATGATATTAACTTAGTGAACCAAAATTTGAACGAGTAATGACATTTAGCCCCACAAGGAAGGTTGACCGATTCTCAGTAATTCGGTTAGTTAATTTTTTAGCCAATTCTCAGCGTTCCCGTTCAGTTAATTCTTTTGATATCCCTTATCAGGAATCAACTAAAATTATCCTAAAATGTCAGTTATCAGCTAAAACGTTAGGCGAATTTCAGTAATCAGTCACCCGAACCCCATTCACGCCGGACGGTCAACCAACGGCACAAGCATTGCACCACAGTAAAGGTTCATACCTTCCATTAACGAGGCTCTCAATGGGGTTAACTGATTATTAAGAATCGTCTAAAACTTAAACTGATTACTGAGATTTGAGGATAATTGAAGTTGACCCTCTCTTACTAAAGACAGTGTTTTCTTTTCCTTAATATGATTTACTTGCTCGCCGGTATCTAGCACGTCAGCTAGATTAGTGATCAGCAAGTAAAAATGAAATGCCACAGTTTGCATGTGGTCTGTCTAGGGTGTCCCTTCCTTAATGGTCAGCCCTAGGAACCATGTGTTCTTGGCTTCTTCTATGTGGTGGCATCCAATAGCAGACGCTGCATTCCCCCCCCCCGACTTCCGCAAAGGAAATGAGGCATCTGCTTTTGGAGGCTATCTACGCGGTGGTAAGCTTTATTTCTTCAGGATGATTTTTTCAGTTTAAGTATACTACTTTCTTCAATCTTTAATCTTAAACGGTTCCTTTATGGCTAATCTCGACAATGGTAAAGGTCAGCAAACTAATGGAGGAGTAAAACTCAAATAGACATCTACTTAAGGTAATTTGGACACAATAATTTTACCTTTAAAACTTTGAAGCAAGGAAAACGAAACTTTCAGTAGTTTTAGTCCAAACTAGGAAGACATCCTTTTTGACGTAAATTTAATGTCGTCATCGCTTATAGTTTATCGGCCAAATCAATTATACAAGCTAAAATTTTGAACTAGAAAACTAATTTGCGAACAAAATGAATTAATATTTTTCAACTCTATATGATCTTAATTTATTTTTCTTATTGAGGAACGTAAACACATGTTTTCTACTAACTTGAAGAAAAATTGCATTCTGAAAAACCCTGAAAGAGAAAAGTATATCGTGAAACGACTGTTTCTATAGTAAACTGACTGCTCTTGTAGTAAGTGCTGTTCTTGTGGAAGGTAACTAGTTTACCAACCTCGGGCTGCTTCATAGTACACGCCAAGGTTTTATCTTATAACTGCAACCATTTCAGATATATCAAGCGGGTGGGGTGGGATAGAGGTTTGCTGATTTGTTACTAAGATGGTTTGGGTTTTTTTAGGGGGGGGGGGGTTGAAAGGAAAAATGAAATAAGGAACTGATTTAAAAGTTGTTCTTATGGGGTTTTATACTCTTTATTTTTAGTTTAACTTACTCATAGCTTTAAACTCCCCTTTTATTGATTCCAGGATTTGTACCTTAAAATCATAGGCTTAGTAGTAGGACTAGTCTCCCAGCTATATGCGTGGGCTGTGTTGATAGACGGTGATATTGGTTGTTATGATGAGATTCTATGGACAGCATTTGAAAGTCGTTTCAGGCGGAAACTTTATGTTAGCTGGGGCGTTCTAAAATAATATGCGCGTAAGACTTACATGTATGGAAATGTCAATAAAGATATTGAAAGTCTTCTCAGTATTTGTTCTTTTTCTTTATCATTATCATCATCATCTTGTACTTCTTTTTGTTTTTTTTCTTGTTGTTGTTGTTGTTGTTGTTTTTGCTCTAATTCTTTTTCTTCTTCTTCTTCTTCTTCTTCTTCTTCTTCTTCTTCTTCTTCTTCTTCTTCTTCTTCTTCTTCTTCTT
>JAOBRG010347410.1:0-13826 GCA_027574985.1 Umimayanthus nakama | reverse complement strand
GGGCTAACGCTCAGTAGGTATTATTTGGGATTATTTCAGAGCACTATAACTTACTACAACTAAACCTAAATATATACAATACACATAATTGACAAACTCAGCTTTACAAATGAACAAAAGTGTTTTTTTTTCAGTACATAAAATGGGTGCCAGAAAAGGTAGATCAAAATAGATGCTGGACCAGTTCACAACAGAATTTCTCAGCTGGGAAGGAAACTTTACTGTCAATGCTGACCAGTATCATGCATTCGTCTAACAAACATTGGGACTGCACATTAGCTTCATCTGTTAGTGGTTGTAGTAATAGGTCTCGATTAGGGATCCCTGTGATTAGTCACGTGACTGCCATGCGGTCACAAACTACTAGTCGTTGATCTATTCTCCTTCTCCTAAACACTACATGGTGGCAGCGGTGAGCATGTTTAACAGTATATAGCATGGAACCATCGGACGAAACTAAAGCACAAACCGTGAAATAAGTTGTTCAATTAAATCCACCGGATTTGTCAGCCACTCACTTGGTCTGGAACAAGCAGACGCATGGGCAAAATGGATTAAACGGTTTGAACGCTACCACATAGCCTCGGGACTCAAGAAGAAATCAAACGTTGAACAAGTAAGCACTCTGTTGTACGCTATGGGTGAATCTGCTAATGACTTTTTAGCAACCCTTCATGTGGACGAAACTAAAGGAAGTTACGACGAAATAAAGTCAGCAATCAATATCTATTTTGGAGCACAAAGGAATGTCATAGTTGGAAGGGCAAGATTTAAACGAAGAGTTCAGAGAGCAGGTGAGTCAATTGACAGTTTTATTCAAGATCTTTATCGGTTAGCTGATGAATGCAACAATGATAGTTGGAAAGATGATTTGATTCGCGACCAAATTGTTGTGGGATTTCTTGACGAAAGACTCTCTGAGCGCCTGCAGCTCAGGGCGGATTTAACGTTAAAACAAGCGGTTGAACTCAGTAGATTGCATGAAACAAGAAAAGAAAGTAGAGATGTGGTCAGGGGTGACATTAATTATACTGTAGAGTTTGTCAAAAAGCTCGAAAACCCAAGCAAATCTAAGAAGCAAAAGTCCAAACCTAAGTGGGGGTCCCCGAGGGGGGGGGGGGGGGGGAGCGAGAAGTGTCAATGGTGCGGTCGTTAAGCTCATGAGAGAAGTAAGTTACCCGTAAGAAATGTATTTTGTCATAGTTGCAAGCAAAAAGGCTGTTTTAAAGTTTCATGCTTAAAAAAGTCCTCTACAAAATGTTGACGAACTTGCAATGGATATACCTTTCCTGGGTGAAATTGGATCAAATGCAGTATATTGGAAAGCCAACATTAGTGTCAATGACAACCCGACATCTTTCAGGCATCTGCAGTAGTAACTGTAATCAGTGACAAAGAACACTGGCTATAAAACCAAAAACTTGACAAGCCATGTCAGTTTTTACGAGGCCCAGAGGGGGCGAAATTACCCGTTAAAGGCACTTTTAGGGCAACCCTCAGATCCAAAGATAGAGATATTGAAAAAACCGTCTACGTCATGTAGAATCAACCCCATTCTTTACTAAGCAGAGATGCCTGCGTTAAGATAGGCCTCATCATGAGGGCAGAGGAGACTGTAGATGAAGTTAAACCCTCCCCAGATTACAGAAGTGAGTTCCCAAATTTGTTTAAAGTAAAGGCCTAGGAAAGATGAAGACAGAATATCACATTTCCCTAAAGCCAGATGCCAATCCCGTGAGTTTATTTACACCGAGAAAAGTCTCGCATCCCCTATATCCCAAAGTAAAGGAAGAGTTAGATCGAATGGTTCAATAAAGGGGTAGTTTCACCAGTGACAGAACCGACAAGTTGGTGTTCAGGTATGGTGCCAGTCCTAAAGCCAAGCAGTTCAGTCCGTGTTTGCGTAGACCTGGTACACTAAACCAGAGTGTTAAAAGAGAAGTTCACCTAATGTTTTCTGTAGACGAAAGCCTTGCAAAACTGGGACATGTAAATTTCTCTCAAAGCTCGACGCCAGTAGTGGGTTCTGGCAGATGCTGCAAGACCAAGAATCGAGATTGTTGACAACCTTTATCACTCCGTATGGTCGGTTTTGTCTTAACCGAGTCCCTTTTGGAATCGGTTCAGCTCCCGAAGCGTATCAGCGAGCAATGTCAAATATCCTACAGTGTAAAGATGAAGTCATATGTAACGTAGACAATACCTTAGTGCATGGAACAACCCAGGCAGAACATGATGCACGGCTTAGAGCGGTCCTCGAGCGACTACAGAATACCGGAGTGACTCTCAATAGCAAGTGTGAGTTCTAACAGCAATCCGTGAAGTTCTTGGGTCACATCATTGACGAAGCAGGCATACGCCCAGATCCTGAGAAAACTGAAGCAGTAAGGAATTTCCCAAGACCTGAGAAAGTGAAGGACCTTCAGCGCTTTAAAGGACTTGCAAAGAAGATGGGAAAGTTTTATTCCAGACTTTGCTAGTCACAATGAATCCCTGCGATAACTTCTGAAGAAAGATAATGTGTTGCATGGGAACAAGCTCAAGAACAGTCACTTCAGAGAATCAAAGAGCAGCTTGCAGCACCAAGAAGTCTTGCACACTACGTTTCTAAACGACTTACTTTGTTACCAACTTGAAGCAGTTCTCTCTCATTCCAGTATGACGGCAGCAGACGACCCGTGTCCTATGCCTCACGATCTCTGACTGAAACAGAGAAACGCCATGCAATAATTCAAAAGGAAGCATTAGTGGTATTAAACGTGGGCGTTCGAGACGTTTTCCGACTATGTACAAGGGATACAATTTTCAGTAGAGTCGGACCACAAGCCATTAGTCCCACGACTCTCTACAACTGATCTATCGAACATGCCGCCGAGAATCCTAAGATTCAGAATGAGCCTCAAGAAGCATGGCCCAAAGGTCACTTATGTTCCAGGTAAACAGCAGATAACAGCTGACGCACTGTCACGTGCACCAAGCCGAAGCAGTCAGACTTTGACATAATTGAAGAAGTCGAAAGCTTCACTAGTCAGATTGTTACTGGTCTACCAGCAACTCCAAAACGCTTAGAAGAAAGCAGTAAGCAAGCACAAGATGCTGACGAAGAATGTGTACAGATCAAGACTTACTGCACCGAAAAATAGCCAACGTACATGCCACACTCGCCAATATTGAAACCCTACTGGGAGAATAAAGGGCACTTGGCAGTTGTCGATGGTCTTCTTCTCTTTGATGACAGAACTTTCATCCCCCGATGTCTGCGATTAGAAATCCTAGAATCAATTCACCAAGGACATCTGGGAATCACTAAGTGCCAGGCCAGAGCAAGAATGTCCGTGTGGTGGCCAGGTGTTACTACTGCCATCACTGAACTGGTTACTAAGTGTTCTACTTGTGCGAAACACAGACCAGAGCCAAAAGAGCCATTGATGCCATCATCATTCCCTTCACGGCAATGGGAAAGACTGGGTATGGATCTATTCCAGCTCAAAGGCAAGTCTTACCTCCTAGTTGTTGATTATTACTCGAGATGAGTAAAAATGAAGAGACTTTTAAAAACAGTCAGTTAGCAGCCACAGTGATCAATGCACTTAAAGAGATCTTTGCTACGCATGGTATCTCAGATCTGGTCATATCAGACAATGGACCGCAATTTGCATGTGACATTTTCCAGCAGTTTGCAACTATTTACGGATTCACTCATGTTGCTAGTTCCTCAAGGTATCCAAGGACCAACGGAGAGGCGGAACGAGCAGTTCACATTGTTAAAGAAATCCTTAAGAAGACTTAAGAACACCCCTGTGAGTTACTGATGAGCGGACAGCTTAAGACACAACTTCTGCATTTGGAACGTCAGTTCATTGGCGTATCAGCACGATGTACAGAGAAACACAACATAATCAGCAAGCAACAGGCAAGTTGATATATACTTATAATATACAAAATATATTTAAATTTCGGAAACTTCATAAATAGCATGTGGGCTCCCTGTGATTTCGGCAAGTGGTTTGCTCTTTTTGAGTGGTCGTATTCGAAAGTAGATATGCCTTGATCTGTATCAGAGAGCCTATGCTTTGAAATTTTATTAATAAAAAGTGATATAACGAAACATACTTACATGTATTGAGCTAAACTGAATATGAGGATAGAGGACTTTCGAAGACGCCATTTAAAGAATACTGCGGTCCATTGTAGTCTATGCATGTTTGTATGTATGTATGTATGTATGTATGTATGAATGTATATATGTATGTATGTAAGTTTCAAGGAGCTATTATCAGACAAGAAGCGTTCGACATGCAGTATTCCCGAGAAATATACAAGAACAATTCACTAGCAGACAAACTTGTGAAATTTGTAACGAAGGCTCGACTTCAGATTGCAGAAACAAACACTTTTCTTCACTTGTGTTATCCAAATTCCTACCAATTGCAATAGAGGTGTCCAAGATGCAACAACCCAAGCGAAACCACATCCCACGTGCTGAATGGATGTATGGAGTTTAAAAACCTTTATGTTGCGCGACACAACCGAATTGTCAAGCTGATTGGAGAGCAGATAGCAGCTGACAAACCAGACTTTAAAATCCATTGTAACAAAATTGCCAAACCGGAATTGTTTGCGAATGAAAGTGAATTTCAGATCAGTCTTTTTCATTTCAATGGGTCAACCACCGAAGGCCCGATTTGTTTTTAGTAAATAAGGCAAAACAGAAAGCTTTCATTTTAGAATTCTCAGCTCCCCTTGATCGATTTATCAATTCGTGTTATCAGTATAAATTCAACAAGTATATAGAGCTTTGTAACAAGTGCAATGAATTAGGGTATCATACCAGAATCATCGTCCTTATCATAGGTTCCCTAGGACTTGTCAATAACAAATTTGTAAATGAACTCAAAGTGATAGGACTAATAACATCGAAGGCAAAAGCAATCGCAAAGTATGTATCGGTAAGTGCTCACATTGGATCGTATATTTGTTGGTCCAGCAGAATGCGTAAATGAATGCTACTGCATGTAAATTAATTAAGTTGGTTTGCATTGTACCAATAAACGACTGAAATATGTATGTATGTAAAACTTAATGAATTTCGTTTTGTTAAAAAGCGCTCGATACGCGGGCGTAGAGCTTAAGATAAATATAATGGATAAACTGAAAGATTAAAATGGCTAAAAAGGGTAAAAAGCTAAAATCCGTTATTCCAGTTTCACGCTCAGTGGCGATCACCAGACTTTTTTTTATTTTATTTATTTATGTATGTAAGTATGTATGTATGTATGTATGTATATATGTTTGTTCTTTTCAGTGGACCTCAAGACCTGCTTGGATTTGGCACAGTTCTGGTAGTGAGCGGCATCTCAAACAAGTTGTTTTCATTTCTGTTTGTAGCAGTATGCAAAGTTACAAGTTACCAAGAAGTTTATAGTCTTGAATATTTGTACATGTTTAACAAGAAAAATGTTTAGCTCAAAAGTGTGGCCTTGTTCACACCAACTGCAGCCTCGCTTTGATGTTGAAGTGACTACTAGGACCTAGGAACTCAGGTATGCGCTCCTTTTCTAGTCTTTTCACCCAGATTAAAGATTGAATCGCCCGCCATCTAGCTCGATTGAGACTTGGCTTTAGTTCATGAATAAGAAGTTTATGCTATTTTAAATGTTCGCGGTCCAGTCTGAGTCAGTCTGAGGTCAACTTTGAGTTGACAGAAGCTCTAGTTCTAACTCCACAAATGCGGTGTACATGTATACCTAAGGCCAGGGTATTCCTAAACGTAGTTACAATAATGTATTTTGTAGATACACACCCATTTTATAAGAACATTAGGCTAAAAAATGCTTAAATTTCAAGTACATAACGAAAACATACTGAGGGTGAAGGAAAAGCGATATTGCAAATAGTTTTGTTTCTTACAATTGTTTTTCAGCGCAGCATCTCCTCGGTGTTGTGCTGTACAAAGTTGATTTGAGATATTTGTTTGTTTATTCATAAAAATTTTTTTTTTTCCGTCAGGTTAGCGGCTAATCCAAAATTACCTCCTCTGTCATATCTGACAGTACATAGATTCTGTTGTCTTGCACTGAAGCTGAACGAGTAGAATAAATCAGTTATGGTGCTTGGAACAGCTGGCTTGTCATAAAACTATTTAAAAATCTCATGTGAAATATAAAAATCTTAGTACTTGAAGGTTCCCTATGGGATACCTTGTAGCTGTTTATGAGATTTTCAAGTCAAAAATAAGGTTGTTCAGTTATTTTGGTACTTTTAAGTACATGTGGCAAGGCCCGAGTTAGGCTACAGCATAGCCTCTTGTTTTTTTCGTCCTGTTGTTAAAGCTACGTTATGATCCATCATTCTAAAATCAGGTACGAATTTAGTAACGAACGAACCATGTCATAACAAACCACATAATTTTTAACCATATGTTTTTAATGTTATTTTTAATGTTTTTAACTAAGTCTGTTTCATAAAAACTTGTGAGCAGCACGTAGACCGTACTTTGTGGCTTTGTAAACTTTATTTCCCCAGGCACTTTGTCTGTTTACAATAGACTTCTTCAGGATGTTTATGAACTGTTAACTTAAACAGCGGTTCTATTGAGATTTTAATCTACAATACGTGATTAGTTTTAAAAACACGGGAAGTGTCGATATTAGTCAGATATGATGTCTACAGGAAAAAATTATGTTATAAATGTTGGTTTCTGTTTTCGGCGAATATGCTTAGCGTTATATCTCAAACGAATATGCGATCGTTTGGTTACATTTAAGTTAAATATTTAGAAAACCTAGCTTTGTCCGTCCAGAGATGATGGGGGGGGGGGGGGGGGGTGAGCGAATTTCACAAGGTTTAGTGGAAACCGTTTTGAGGCCACACATAATAAGCAACATACACCAAATTTTTCTCTTTCCTTTTTTTATGCTACGAGCGCGTCAAGATAATTATGCTCTCAAAATAATCTTAACTACCTACTATATTTATCGCTATAGCAAGTGTACGTCGTAACTGCAGTTCTACAACTTCCGTTATCATTTACGTTAAGAAACCCTTATAATACGTTAAATAATTGAAGAAATATATTTTGCCAAAAACAACGCTTTCAGTATATTTGGAAGACAATCAGACTGGCAAATGTGAGGCTAATTCTGCGGACTCTATGTATGTAAAAATATTTTTCTAAAAATATCCTCACCTAGAAATGCAAAAATAACCCAAGATTGAAAACCTTTGACATGCAATCCAACAGACAGACAAGGCTAGCACGTCAGCATCCCAACCTCAACAGCCAGCTAAGACAATTGTACTACAAACATTGAGGATATGAAAACGAGGTAAGTACATTTATTTTGTTTTCTGAGGCAAGCAAACGTTCCAGGTATATGCACACAATATTCCCCGAACATGTACAGTGCTAGTAGCAGAGATTTTAAAACTAATTTCAGATTTTTGCCTACAGTTGTAGTGTAAAGTGCATCACAACTGGAACTCAAACAAGAAAGTATGTCAAATTCAGTTTCAAACTCTGAAAAGCCCTGCAACAGCCTTTTTTGTATAGATGTATTCTTTTAAAGATTAAATGAAATAACAAAAAAAACATTTCTTTTCAGGAAAAACAAGAACTTAGCTTAATTCATATCAACTTATTACGATTGTCAGTTCTGCTCAATCTGTTGACTTTAGTTGTATTTATAAGAAGAAAAAAAACCACAAGACTCGAAACTTGTTTTGCTGTATGCATTTGTCATTTTTATACAAGAATAGCAAAATGTTTTGAGCTACAAAATGATAAACAAAAATATTTCAAGACTCATCATGGAAGCTTTTGGCAAATTGGGTAAAACAAAAGGTAACAAGTTGTAACATTTTTGTTTCTTAAATTTTGAGTGAAAAGAACATCACATGGCCCATCATTCAATAAACCACCGTATACTGATCTGAAATATAACTGTCAAATATCCAATAATTCGCCAAACATTTCGTGCGATACATTACCATCAGACTATCACAAAATATACCGCCATCACATGCTCGTGCTTTAGTGCAATTCGGCCATTAAAGTTAAAAGGTATCAAAGCAGTCTTAAAACAGATAAACCCAGTTTTCAATTTTACTCCATTAAAAGTGTCGTCGATTAGTATTCAAAACAAGAGGTCCATATCAATACTATCATAGCAATTTCAGGGTCTGTTTTTGAATGCCGTAATAAAATGCACTACAGCTACTTATTAACCGGGAGTAAGGTCTGTACGGCAAATATCAAACTGTGGTACTGCTGTAAATATTGACCGAGCAATATGGCGAAGTCTACAATGCGTCAAGGCTGAAGTTTGATATTCCCGTAAGGACCGAACGTTCGAGGTTAATATCGATATTGTATTACATGGCAAATTTTTCTCGAAACTACAATAACATTTTCACTGCAAACGGAAGCTCTTTTCATCGCAAATCCAATTTTGCGCGCGCAGATCATTGCGGGAAACCTAGATCGCTCAAGAACCAATAAGAACGGACAAAATATTTTTGTCATATAATGTTACCTTTCCTGGAACCCAGAACGCTGAAGCACTGATCAGAACGGACAAAGTTTGCCATATAACCAAGCTGCGCTGTCTATTAATAAAACATATTTTTAATAATATATCTTTCCGTTAATGTTCATTACAAACAGTCAACCATAAAGACACAACTAAAGCCCTAAAATAGAATTAAAAATGAACTAGCCTGATGTTAAAATATGAAGCAAAAATTTGCTGTTTTCCAGAAAAAGTGGTACACAGAAAAGCATGATTTGAATTGAACCATCAGTTTTATTTCTGTAAGATCAGTGTCTTATAATACTGAAGCACCACCGAGTTCCTAAAGAACTCATTGTTTGTGTCTTAATGAAAGACCTTTTATTGAAAGGTTACATACGGTCCACGACTTTCGTTTAAATTAAATTAAAAAACTTGTATTGTTTCTTGCATTCACCACTCTGGTTTAATAACAAACTGAGTATGTCACGGACGGACGATTCCTTAACAGCAACCCTTTCTTTAAATATGTGGATGTAAATCTTCTTGAAATGATTATTAATCTAACAAAGGTAGTCGCCAAGGAGCAAAACTTGCTAGATTTAGCAGGCAGCCGGCCTACCATTACAAATGGAATTTATTTAATTAACTTGTTGCCAAAACAACATGGTTTTGTGTGATAAGTTTAATAAAGTGTTTGACATTTCTAACGCGGTTTTTCCTGTGGCTGCACTTTTTAGCTTCAAGGTCTTTCGAAACTTCAAGTAGCAAAAATCTAGCAACCATTGAATCTAGCCTTACTAATTTTTGAACTCATTTTTTGTTTGAAGTGACTGACATCGATATTGGTGCAACATACCAAGTTTGTTTCAGGCACTATGTACCAAAATTCAAATTGCAAGCGCGTGCCGCGAACTTGCTCTTTTTCAAAGTGGTTGTACACACTTTATCTGGTAGGTACAAATACCAAAAACCAAGTGATGTGTAAACAAAAGACACTGTTATGTATATTTTAAAAATAGAAAGCCGTAATGGAAAACACTAAAGATCTCGCAAGGTGGTGCATACCATCTGGCCCACGTTATAATTATCTCACTTAATAATTGACAACCGATATCAACTTAACAATAGTTGTATGTTATTTTGAGTGAAATCTAGGAAGTTTTGTCGCTCGCAAAATTTTTTGATTCAGTTTTACATGTGGGAAACAAGTAATAACAGATTTTTTCTGCTAAACAGGTAATTCCGCTGCATTCCTTAAAACATAGCATTAACAGGTTTGGAATTACAACTGACACCCCCTGCTTCATTCTGCTCAATTACGGCATCCTAGGGATCCCCAAAAAAACAAATCCAAATAGAGTTACTTAGTCGGTTCGTGTTTTTCAACTTTAACAAAAAATCAAGCCAAAAAGATGAAAGAAGCTATTTTAAACTAATTTTGATCAAAAACTAAAGCCAATTAAAGTATCTTATATTTTAAAACAGCCTCATTATTTGTAAAATCTAAAAATACAGACAAGACAATACATCCATTAACTATATTCGCCTTTTGAATATATAGTTGCTGATTTGAGTTGTCAATTTTGTTAGATTTCTTTGTTAGTAGTTAATCGAAGACAAAACTGAGGTTTGAGATTTGGTTTAATAGGAAACACTTTACTATTTGTACGGAAGAGGTATCAAGGTACGTGCCAAAAAAGCATAGCATTGTTCCATAGTTTAAGATAACTCATGTAGACTTTCAGCATGATAATGATGCACGGCAGCGGGTGCTAATCCAACAAGTTTCACCAGTTTTGCCACAAATGGCTAACACGGAAAACAATGACCAACAGCACAAAGAATGTCTTACAAACTGGCCAATTTAGACTGAGATATAAAATAAATGTGTTGAAGTGGCTCACATTGACTATCAATTATTAAGGCAGTCCGTCCGCCTTATTCGAAAGCTTATGCCATTACGGTGGCAAAGCATGCCTAAGTCAAAACAAGTCGATAAGTTTGATTAAGAAACAAAATTATTGAAATAGCATGAAAATTCATCAAACTAACTACAAGTACAGAAAAAAGTTTCAGTCTTTACAGTGCCAATATTGCCACAGTTTAAAACCAGTTGGGACAAAATGACAAGAGTGGTTTTGTAATTCACGATGTTCCAAAGTTTTCAAAACTGCTTTGATGATTGGATCCTTAAACATTTTTGAAGGAAACGTAAAAATCGGCTTAGTTAACTGCAGGTTTTGTGAAACACAATGCCGAAGGTCAGATCAGCTGGACAGGGCTTACAACGACAACAGTCTTATCCTGATTTTTGTCTTTTGCGAAACATTGATTAAGTTATGGAACACGTTTATGTTCTGAATCCGTTGAACTCAATTTCCAACTTTACGTTAAAATCACGTATACTCGGATTTTTTTGCTGAAATTTATTATGATTAAAAGGCTGACAATGCGAAAGGCATTTGAAGAATGTTGTTTACAGGAAGAGAAAGTTCTTTAATCGGTAAATTGAGACCTTGCAAGGCAGATTTAGACTAGCCGGTATTATCTTTTGGTAAAGACACTAACGTAGTTTTTATTTGCCAAAGAGTCTCTCGGACTAACTAGATTGTACAGTTTTCAGATCCTAATGTTGTTGACCCAACTTTTAGTTGAAAAAGTAATCCCGGTATACAATGGGATCTTTCTCTTCGTATTAGTTGGTTAGTGAGTTAAACCTATGTTTTAATCGGTGGTCAGAGCAACAAGCAACACCTATTGTTAGAGATACTGTTCAAAATTAGTTCAGTTCAAGTCGAGATTGATGTAGATAGATAGATTTTATTGAGCTTTAAAATTGCAGCAATCTTATACTGAATTACATTAAAACTTTCCAGGTGATGTAATATTTTAAAACTATGATATAAAAATTAGGAAGTGGGTATCTAAAATTACACGATAACCTATGGAAACTCTATTCAAATAAGATTTACCTACAATTACTGTATATAAAAGTGTTTTTCAACCTATTTGTTTTGGCTCCAGGAAGATGGTATGTTCTGTCATTTTCTTAGGGAGTATTTGGACTGGTTTCTGGTTGAGAGGAGGCTATGCAGCTTATGATTGGGGTTTGAGATAACATCATTTTCTTTAATGACTTCAAGTCGTCTCCTGGAGTCAGTCCCTTTTCATACTTCGCAACTAAAAGTCTAATTTCATTTCGTAACTAGAACACGCGCGTTTTAGACACAATTTCTCTTTAACCAGTTTCATATAGTCTCCAGCTTTCATAAGCGAGAGCACTTTGTACTCGCTCGCTTTTAGCGCAATTGACTTAGTTTTCGACTTATTTTACTTTAAAATGTCGGACAAACTAACCGAACAGAGAAAAACAGCTTTCATGACATGCGTTGTAGGATTTTAAGACGTTAGTGTGCTCAATCAGATCCAGGGTGTTTTTTAGTTTGTATCTCTTGCAAATAAGGCTCTACATCATGTCTACCTTCGTCAAACGTCTTCCTCAAAACGAGTAGTAGCTTAGTTTAAATAAGGCTGTTCACTCAAACTTGAATCAGATTTACACTGGCATTTGTGATGATTTAGTGTGTCAACTAACAAGCTACTCTGAGAAGGGCCTCCGAATTCTCTTGGAGCGCAGCCAGGTGCTCGAACTAGAAAATAATCCCGCCAACAGCCGACTACAATACTGTTTAGGGGGTGGGGGGGGGGGTGTCTTTTTGATACCCATGGCTTTCCAAACCGCTGGAATTTAGCGCATGCTTTTTATTAGCATGCTATTTTAAAATACATTATTCTTTAATTATACCTATACAAACAATAGTCAATTCTTTGATAGCTGTTGCCATGATAACAAATGCAAAAGTTCGGTTTTCCATTTAGGGTTTTCGATTTCTGAGCTTTCGATTCAAATTTGAGAAGTACTATTGAAAATAATTTGAAAAAATATGCAACAAAGAACTAGAACTGCAGCACTATTATTTATCCACTTTACACAGGCACAGGAACAGAAACTTGCAGAAGTTAGAAAATGCTGCAATGAGGCTTTTTTACATTCACAACCCTTCCCGGTAAACTGCACCCTCGTACAATCCAATGTATGTTAATAACGTTTAAGCGCAGCCCCAAGATGAGTTATTTTAATGGAGACAGGCACATTTCAGGACTAGGCTGCAAAGCTGTCCAACGCCTTTAGCGCTGAAACTCGTGTACTTAAACATTTGTTAAAAAGTCTATTCTCGAATCGAATTCGAGTTATCAGGGTTAAAACTACAAACAAAGTACTTGAAAGGTAGTAAACACTGCTTCGAGTTAGCAGGATTTCGAGTTATCGCGGTCAAGTTAAAGTAGTTCAAATATACGAGGCAAATCGAAGGAAACTTAGTTTTTCTTCGAGTTATCGGGGTTCAACTGCACATCTTTGTATAGTTAGTATTTTGATACTGAAAATCAGAAACCCGGAAACTAATCCGAAGTTTTTGTGAGTATTTTAAAGATCTCAAACAATTTTGTGTGGTGCATGTACTATGTTCTGCCATTTGTTTGGCTCGGACACAGAATTTGTCATAGTTTGTACAAGCTTCAAACATTTAACATGTGTGGTACAAAACGCTACAAGCCTTAACGTCTTTTGGCAAAAAAGCGCACGATCGAATGTCAATTCTTAGTCCTCCTCCATTTATATAGTTTGGCTCTTTGTCGCAATCTCAACAAACCATCGCTTTGCATTAAGAAAAAACTTTCTTACCATTTACCCTAATTTACAAAATTTTTAAGAACGTCACAGTGACACTAACTGCTTTTTGTGCGTTGAGTTAATGTTGTTTTTAAAAAATTCTGTCTTCTTAACAAAATTTTTATGGAAAAAGATTTTGGCAAATGTTCCAAAACCTACTGGCGTTGCCGGATTTTGCTCAACGTGACAGCCATATCTTGGTAGCACGACGGGGCAACAATGGAGCCAGCAATATGGGTTGGAAGACTTGGGGCATGTAAGCAAACTTCTTACATGCAGTAACATTTTTAAAGCTGTATCTGTCTCTATCTGACCCTTGTAACTTCTAATGGTCGGATAGTTATCTTTCATAAATTTTGTAATTTAGGACACGTCTATTAATTTGTTTGAAAAAACCCGATATCGATGTTTTGGTCTTTATTAGTTACTCAAAACACCTGCAAAAATGGCAAAGTCTTTATAAAAACGAAAAATACAAGTTTGTGGGATCATAATATAAAAACATTATTTTGATGTTCTTTGCAGAGAATATACATTGAATGCCGAAGCCAGAGGCTTATTTGGCTTATAGAAGTAGAGAA
>JAOBRG010347399.1:0-13828 GCA_027574985.1 Umimayanthus nakama | reverse complement strand
AAAGGCGACAGACTCCCATTCAAAGATTCTTACTGAGAGAGACTCGGTTCTCTACGAAATTGAGTGTAAGTCTGTTTCAATGTTTTTTAAAAACTAAATCGTGAGCAAACACCATGAGTGTTTAGGAAGTCTTCCCTCTCTCTTGGTTCTTTGCTAATAATCCAGTGTAAGGCTAGTTCCAGTTTTTGCGGGGAATATTGCGCTATAAAATGCAACTTTACATTCAGGAATAGTCACCTAGCCTTATATAGGTGTTTTACTTGAGCTGCGAAATACTTCAGAGAAGTCTGTCAGCCTGATTTCCATGTCGACTTGCCTGAACGATACTGTATGTCTCGCCGAGGAAGATGAAATAGTTGAAAATGAAAAGGGAAACTGTTTTTTCTATGAGGTGAATATTCCTTTGATACTGATTGTTTGACCAATTCACACTTGCAAAGTTACAAATACCTACATGTAGTTTTGACATTTTTATCCATTTGGCTTTTGCCCCATGTGTCTAGAATAGAGACTTGCAGAGACGTTTTTACCCGTTTCTGACAATATCACAACCTGGCTGATGTTTAGAAACATGGAATGTGTTACTACATATTCTGAAAACAATCTTTGATTAAGTTCTATCAAATTGAATAGCTGATATTCCAAGGACTAAAAGAAGACAGAAGAAGGAGTACATGTTTGCAAGGAAATAATTGTCTTTGCTGTCTAGTTCAGGGGCTCTTACCTGTTTCCAACCATAATTCACACTATGGTTGACTTACTCATTAGACTGACAGTTTGGGATGTTGCTAGTGTTAATGTAGTCCCATTGATAATAATTCTACTAGCGAGGGAGTGGGTTGAAGATGGCAAACCATCCTTCCTCCAATTCTTTGTGGCCAGTTGAGGCAGAAAAAGCCTAGGCCAGGTACAATTAAATGTCAGTTACTTCTCATATTTATGCATCATTTGGTGTGTGATAGTTGTGGTTTATTTCTGACACAAAATATGTTTGTTACAACCTGACCGGTTGTCTTAGTAACTTATGTGGATTTTGTTGGCAAGCTTGTACAATCTGTATCATGCCACCTGCACCAACACAGGTGGGCCTTCTACAGACCTTCCAACTCATACGGTTTCATGTGTCAACTCACGGTTTAACCTCTAAACCACAGAGTGAGCTGAAATGATTGAGAAGAACTTAAACTCAATCCCAAATCAAGCTTATACCTAATGTAGTACTTTCTGTACATGCTTGGCAGTCATATTTGTGTAGGAGCATTATTGTGGCTTGGTCCCTTGGGCAAATTTTTGATTTATCACAAGCGGTGATGAGAAACTAGCCACAAACTCTAGGAAGGTAGCCAAAGCATACATGTACACTTATACAGTAATGAACAAAATATGTCAAGGTTTTTTTCCTACATTGTTCCAAACCTCAAGGTTTTTGGAGTTTCAGAGTTTGGAAGGTCTGCATCTACTTCAAAACACTACAGTATGACACGCTGTGCATGTATTTGCATATTCCAAGTGTGTCTCAAGTGACAGCACAATTAAGAGTTTGTTCACAGTAAGACGAGCATAACTGAGAGTTTTTGTTTTTTTGTTTTGCAGTCAATGATGTAAAACCTGAGTTTGTTGAGGACTATTGTGATTTGACGTAAGTGTATATTTGTAAGAGTTTTAGGTTTCTTTACAATATTTTGTCTGATCTGGCCAACCCAAAAGACATGGTTCTGGTCAGTGAAATCAGAAAGGGCCAAGGCACACATGCACATTTTCCCACAAAAATTCCTCTGAGTTCCTATGTTTTGCCGATCGGAATTGGAGAACTGAGCAGCTCTGATCCATAAGCAGGACCATTCTGGCGAGAACCAGTTCTGAGAACTCGTGCCTTCCATTTAAGAACGGACTGGTTGGGCTGACTGTAAAATATCACTTTTGGGAACTTTAAGTTGTGCCATAGAAACCTGTAAACATTAGCATACATGTAACCACTTGACTTTCTTTTTAACAGATGACTTAAAAACAATAGATTGAACATCCCACATACAAATTTATGTAGGTACATGTATCTAACCTACTGTGTTTTCTAGCCAATCAGTTTCTACTAACAGGCATGATGTAGTCTTCTCTGCTGTCATGTTAGGAGTTGTTAACTATATCCAGGGACTGAGTGAGCTTAGGGGTGGATCAATGGGCTTTTGAGGGGGTGGGGGTGAGTGGGTGGGTGGTTGGTTAGAAGATCTTGAAAGAACCCGCAAAGCCTACAGCACCTTAAAGCAAGAAAACAACTTCTTGCTTGATAAGCTTTTATTATCTTGCACTGGGTTTTGATTTAGAAACATGTCTGCCTTGTTTGAGATTGGGGGAAAAAGTTTTTTTACATGTACACTGACCAAATCTTCCCAACCCCCTTAAAAATCAAATGTTTCCCCTAAGAAACATTTTGGATTATTTTTTATTTCCACAACTAAAAGTAGTTGTGCACCCAGCCAAAAAATAAGGGTCCTGCTTTGTTGACCACTTCATGATTGTACATTTTGATTTATTTGGTTGAAAAATATAGCTCTTACAAAATTAGATTTATTGGCTTGACCATATCATGCCTGTTTCTAAAGGACTATTCCTAAAGTGATTTGAGTTGTTTTCTCATCTTCGTAAAGTGCAAAGACTTTGCCCAAAATCAGCAAGGACCCAAACTTTGGAGGAGAGCTCATCGGCAGCTGGACAACTCTGCTGGGAACACTGGATCAAGCAAGTAAGAAACCAACATAATGCAACAGTAACAATAGTAGCACATAGTGATAGAAAGTAACAATATTTAACTGTAAATACCAGGCTGAATAACAAAAAATCAGTAACAATCATAATTATCAACAACAAAAGCAAAAGCAACAACAATAACAACAACCATATTATAATATAAATAATAATCATAAAATAATAATAATAATAATAATAGTAATAATAATAATAATGATAATAATAATAGTGATAATGATAATAACAACAATTTATAATAATAATAATAATAATATAAACAACAAAAAAAACTGTAAAAATAGTAACAGTACTGTACAATAAAAACATTAATAATGATAAAGAAGTTAGGATTAATGATAATAATAATAAAAGAACCTGAGCACCACATACCATTGGAAGATTTTATTTAAAGCAAGGAATACATTTTAATGGAAGATCATTGAGGAACTCTTTATCCAAAGAAGTAACCCCTCCCTAAACAGACAACTAAAATGTTTTATTGAACAGTTTCAGTATTGCCAGCGCGCCCGTATTATGTGCTTTTAATCTGGAAATGACTTCAGTGTTGAAAAGGTTTATGATTTTTATAAAACCTTTAACAATTTTGGCCTTTTTGGTATATATTAATTAACAAAAAAACAAAGATAATTTTTTTGGTGATTATGATAATAGCAGTAGCAGCAATAATGGTAGTAATAGTAATGATAATACAAAAATACAGGTTAGGTAATAATAACCATAATAACAACTTTATTTTAAAAATATTCTAAATCTTTAAATGACTTCATTTTACAAATTGTATCAATACCATCTTGACTGCTTTGCAATAGAACACAAATATAAAAAGTCTACTTAAACTTTCAAAAGTCCAATTTAAGCGATAAAATATTTCAACTTTATTGCTATAACAGATTCATCGAAATTACAGTGATGATGATGGTGCTGATGGTAGTGATAATGATGATTGTGGCGATGGTAATCTAACGATGTTGGTGATAAAGAAGGGGATAAAGATAAAGATATGGACTATGACGATAATGATAATGATGGTGTTGATGCTGGTGCTGATGATAATGGTAATAATGATTGTGATGTTAGTGGTCTAATGATGCTGATGGTGATAAAGAAGGGGATAAAGATAATGATAATTTGAATTATTTGTTCCAGTTCACCTGTGGATATACAGAGGGGGTTATTCTGAAGTGGTGAAGGCCAAACACTACATACGCACCAATGAGGTAAGTGGAAAGAAATGCAAAAGCCCTTTTAACAAGGAAATAATACAGACTGTAGTTAACTAGTCCACAGCTAATGTTACATGATATACAGAATAACAACAGACTGTTAAGAATTAAATGAACATAACTGTACTTGGCTGTACTTGTCCATGATATGCTGCAAGATTGGTTGGAGGGGGTTTGTAGTTCACATACAGTACATGTGCGGTGTGTACAGAAACAGTTAACCTTAAGAAGTAAATGTCAAACACATTGACCAGTACAATGAAGGGGAGGATAAGAGGAAACAAGCGGTTTAAATATATGGAGGATCCAATGTTACTGATGTTATTCAGAAGTTAGGAATGTCAAGAAATATGTGGCCTGTAGTGTAGAAGTGATGAGTTGTGCTGAAGTCGGTACCTCAAACACAGATTTGAGCAAACTAAATACTTGTAGAGCCTTCCATATCAGTGTTGTAATGGAACATTATCAATCCTTCAATGGCTACATCTTTTTTCATTTTGTTGCAGTGTTCCGTCAAATTGTTGTACTGTACTTGTAAGAATGTATCAAGTAACTTAGTTACATTAAAAGCAATTATTGCCATAAGCTGTACGTTTCAGACGTTGGACAGACAGAAGCATTTGGAACATTTCATTTGAAACAATTTTATTTTCAAATACAGTACTTTTTGGACAAAGATTGGACAAGTACATTTTATAAACCTTAGCTATATGCGAATTCACCTTGATACTACAGCGATAAAAAAATGAGATTTCTGGTAATATTTGACCATTTTCCATGAAAAATGACTAAAATAGCTGCTTCTAACAGCAGAACAAACAAGTCATTTAAGTGCTTTTCTGATTTTCTTATTCAAACGTCGCCAATTTATTTAACAAGATCCTGAAAGCGACCTACAAGATCACGAAAAATCTTATAACTGCCTTAAAATGAAGTTGCTGTGCCTCAGAAAGCAAGTGAAGCTTTTTATTTAATCGTAAAAGACAAGCGTCTAAGCTTCTTGATGCTAACAAATATGACAAATTTAGGACCATCTTACATTTGTAAATGCTCAAAATTGGAACCATCCAAACACTACTTTGCTTTTTATGTATCTGTTGTGTCTGCTACATACACGTATACATGTGGTTAAGTTTTAGGCATCATAACTTGTTTAAGTATAAAATCTCCAGCAACGTCAAGTTCATCTACCAGCTACATGTATTTAGATTCAAACTCTTTATGTTGTAGGAATTTTTAGATTTTGCCAGAAAAAGGCGCACAATGTTGCGTCAGCGAGAAAATCAGCTGCTACACGAATTTGCCTTTTGGGGCGAGCCGCAACCCCGTAGTGATAGTCATATCTACGAACTGAGATCTTACCATCTGAAGGTGAGTCTCCTTGAACATTTTACCCTGAGATTATGTCTATTAGTAGCTGCAGCCCCAGTTAACGTTATTCTTTGATATGTTCGAAGTTTAGTCTTTTGTCTTCCTTTAGAATTTCTCGATTACATATTTTTTGCGTTTTTCGCCAAATTATCCATGTTTGCGAACCGAGTTGTCTCGCCAGCAGAAACTCGAAGCTTGTTCTGTGCATGGTTATAAACGGTTTTGATATGGCAAAGCTGTAAGCTATTGTAGAAGCGGTTGTTGTAAATTTGCTGAATAACTTACACTCTCTTCCCCGGAAAAAATACTTTCCGCTCTAAAAAGGCTAAAAAAAAAAATCAACAAGTAGCTGAGGGATATTTCTGTTTTGAAATTACTTGATAGTTAAATTTATTTATAAACTGTATCTTGTTTCTCGTTTTCATCTTCTTCTAAACATTTTATAACCATATTTATAGCTATGTAGTGTAGTTGTCGATATTTACTTCATAGTGTCGAAACTGTGCCCTCTCCTATCTTAAAATGAACAATCTCCAATGGAATATTGTTTTGCATACAGTTTGAACGTTCTTCTCATTTGCCGTGTGATCATAACGAGATACTCTTAGTCCTTAGAAAAAGAAGCTCTTACAGTATAAACTTTTTAAGGATACAAACTTACAGCTAACAAAGGAATAGTTGCGGCAAAAGTGTATGTGCATTTTATATCAACTTTTTGTCAACGTCCTCATTTATTTTTCGTTATACAGCCTGGAACTTTAATAGAGTGGGGAAACAACTGGTAAGTAGTTTGACTAGCAAAATGCAATGCAAGTTGGAACCCTGATATAACGAGTCCCTGATATGTCTACTGAAGTAAGGAATACAAGCGAAGTAATCTGCATGACTGTGTCAGGGCTGCAGAGGACATGTCATTGTTCTCCTTAGAGCCTTTAAGACAAGCGGGCTTGCTTGGCATAAAACACCGCTCCTTGGCTTAAAAACCTGCCACTTGGCTAAGAGATAACACCGCTTTGCCTTGGGCAAGTACTCGTTTGTCAAACACCAAATGTTGGGGAAAGCAAACCAGTTTCTTTCTTAAACCTTTTTCTCTAAGTCTTTTCCTTTGAATCCCATCTTTCTGCATTCTGTAAGTTGATTGGTGTTAATGGTTTAAAAGCAAGCTTAATCTTTGCAAATACAGCACTTAAAACTTAAGAGCTTGCGAATACACCAGTCCCACCTCCTGTAGCTCCACTGTCTTTTTTTGAATAAGTAGCAACCACCCCTTGGTCTTCGTAAAATTTGGGTAGAACACTGCATGTATTTATTCTTTGGAGTCCGGCGCTGTGAACATTTCAGTAGGTCGTGCTTAGAATAGTGACACCTGGGATATCGAAACTCAAGACGTAGCCAAACATTAAATTTCTGCACAAAATAAAGTAGCTAGAACTGTTACACGGAAGTGCTTTGACTCTAAGCAGAGTGTACCTGTTCATAGACTTGTAAAGCCTGGGTCCGAACGAGCATAAGAGTTGGGTGACAGTTGTCTAGTGCGTCCAAGAATATATGTAAGTTCATGAAGTTTAACAGTCAAATAAGAAAGAGATTTGAATTCACACGAACTGGTTTTACCCCGGCTTAGCTGTAAGAACATCTTTGTATTGTTCCTGTAGAATTGCAGTGGTGCATGCATGTATTGCTGGTTCAAAGCAAAACAGAATTGACTGTTGCTAGCAAGGGCACGACGAGGTCGTGTTTTTTCCGTAAAACTTTTTTAATGAGAAAAGCCGGTTTTCGGTGCGAATTTTCTTAGGTATGTGGGGCTGAAAAGTAAAAGCATCATTCATTGTATGAGCTTTGAACCTGAGATTTGAAAATTTATGTCAATCGACAATTTTCCTCCTTAAGGAGTTGGGTTTTAAAGGAATTAGTTTTTTTGGAATTAAAGAAAAATTATTGGCTGTTTGGATTTGCATGTGAAGGGGCTGCTTGGAAACATCCATTAAAATTGTTAGTACCAAGTCGCACTTTCCCCGCCACACGCGTTATTTGTAATTATTTCCTTTGGTATTTTTTGATTTATTTTTTCATAATTTATTTAGATTCAGCGCTTTTTATACAACTAGAGAAATTACAATAAAACTGAGTACTCGGAACTCAGCAACAGGCTTCCTAAATACTGCGATCCATATAAAGGGTCCAACGAACGATATAGATATAAAACTATACTGCACACATTGCAGGGGTCGAGCCATCCACATACGAAAGGAAGACAATGAAGCCATTGGAGGGTTCTTCTCACAGATTGGAGAGCTGTACCTCGTGCATCACGTGTGGGGTAAGGAGGATCACATGATAAGGCACGTGATATGATTTCCGTGGACGTGGACGTTAAGCCGTTCGTGTGGTCTCTGACGTGCGAGCGGGGTATTCAAAAGAACCAACCATTTCCCGAAGAAAGTTAGTTAGTCCCGGTGCTACGGCCCGTTATCTGAAGGCGCAAATCAATGTCACGAACAGACGTCGCTGTTAACTGCTTACGGTGGTCTGGCTCAGACTCTCAACCACTGAACAATGCATTTGTTGAAAACAGTTTGCTAAACGTCCCGTGAAGAACACCTAAAGTGTACTGTAACTGTAACGTAACATGACAAGCGAAACGTGACACTACTGACTCATGCGCGACTACTCTAACTCTAATGTGAACCTTACAATAACCTTTCGCTATTGTCTTGTCTCCCAGCTTACAAGGATCTGGTGCGCCGTAAAGAGATTCGCGAGAATCTGTGGAACATTCCAGGATGGGACGACACTGTGGCCAACACAGGTTCGTATAAACATTTATAGATCATTTTACTGATAAAAACATGTAGCACGCGAGTCGTACAGCAATTACATGTACTGACCATTGCCAAGTCATATTTGTTTACTAGCAAAGCAGCCAGGGGGGGGGCGGTCAATCAGACCCCTCCCATGATTTTCCAAGTGGTTGCATATAAAGGATCAAGTATTGGTAGGCAGGCAGCTTTAGGTTAGCTAATTTTCGTAATAGCGATAAAGTTATATTAAAAACTGGTTGCTATAGCAACTGTTGTTTCACAATACAGTAGACCCTGATAACTCGAAACTTTAGGGGAAATCAAAAAAAAGAAATAGTGTTATCGGATGTTCGAGTTGCGAAGATTTATTTTTTGATAGAAAATGACCTTAAAGGAAATGAAAAGTACTTCGAATTAGCGGGAAGCTCGAGCTAGCGAGGGTTCGAGTTATCAGGAGTCAACTGAATGTCTGCCATCTTGGATTTTTCAAAAGTTTTATTTTAGGCCAAAAAACTTGGTAAAACTTTGTCCACAAGTTACTCAATATATGTAAACTTCAAAGAAGGAATAAAAAAGGGGGGTCCCCACACTACTTTTAGAGATAGCGGGGGCAGAAGTCCACCCCTTTGGGGCTCTATTTTCGTTTATGAAAGCAGTGCGACGTAACTGTTCTACCATCCTTCGGAACCCCAAATTAGATGTTCAGAAATCGGTAACATACGAAAAGTGAAGTGATGAACAATCCTTGGTAATGAGAACATTTGCTTTGGGTGTTTATGCAAAAATGTGTTTATGGTATCAGAGTTTCTTTCAAGTGAAAATTTTTGCTTTGGTTGCAAAATCCAGAGAAACAATCAATTCACGCCAATACTTTTCAATTTTATCGTATTTTCTAACACTCAGAATTTTTCTACTTTTTTCCGAATATGGAGTTGTATGGTCATAATTCAAATTTGTAGAAAAAAACTAGTGGGTCACTACGCTTGCTTAGGAGATATTGTGGAAAGTATCGCAAAAATGGTCGTTTTTTGCTCATTTTCCGAGGGGAACTTGGGGGCGAGTATTTAAAAATTGGCTTAAATCGAACAAATTTCAATCTTTCCGATTTATTTCACCAACTGTTGGTTTACATGTATAACATTTGTCAAGAAGAACTGCGCACTGCAAAAGGGGAGAATGACCTTAAGATTAGAAGAGAAAAGACAAAATTAGAACAAAAATATAACTGAAATCACCAATCACAAAAAATTGATACGTTACTCAGGAACGTTTTGTTAACATTTTTTAAACCGTTTTACTAATACATGGAGCACTCTACCCGATCCTACTAATACATCTTCCAGATCCTTCACTTCCAATATAACACAGGAAAGAACATATTTATGAGACAAAGTACGAACTTTCTTTTCTGCTGACAATCTTTACACCTGAACGTGGCATTTGTAGTCGATGCCACAACCATGTGTTGCTACCAGGCAAATCCTCTTCTGTGTTGTATCTAGCAGTAAGCTCATTGAACGCATTTATACTTTCAGAGCTCAAAAAGATATCAAAAACGCTCGTAAGAAAACTTGAGGCTCAGATCCTGAAATTATTAAGAGCGTTCACCCTCAGCACAAAATACTAAATGTTATTATGGAAAGAAAGAATGTGTTGGATTGGTACCCTATAAACGAACTTGCAGAGGCAGGAACAGTAGTTTCGTCCGGTTTCGCAAAGTACTTCACGTAAGACCAAAACATGTTTTTTCAGTGTCAAACACTTCGTACATGACCTCACGAACTGTTCTTTTACAGTTCGGTATTATCACTCGGTCAATACACGATGGTCTCGGTCTGACAGGCCCCTATAATGACCTCACTCTTGGTTAATAAGTAGCATTTATTGGTACGCATAGCTTCGGAAATATTGCTCAAATGTTTTTTTAATTCGTGTTCACGTGACACACTTCAAAAGGTAGAGAGTTCGTTGTTCGATAGTTGGAACATTCATTTCATAAATCACTTGTTCATACTGAGGCAAACATAATACGCTGAAATGCAATGGTTGAAGAATGCAGTTGTGTTTTCAATCAGCTCCATAATAATCTTCACAAAAAGGTCGAGGCAGCAACTTTCTAACAAGCCATTACAGCTGGTACTAACATGGTAGTGCTGAGTACAGTTTGGCTAAGTGTGATGTTTTGTTTATGCAGTTCCTTTGATCCGCAAGATGGAGTCTCGAATCATGATACCTGAACCGTACTCACTGCTACAGTGATGTGGAACCAGGGTAATGATACAACAACCAAGGAATGTAGGATGTGAGCTAACCCACTACTGTATGTCCAGGAGCAGCGGGAAACAACGTTATACTTGCAATGGAATAACTCCCGAGTTGTGACTGAAGTTGTGAACTGCTACAAAAATCAAGTTTTTGAAAGTGTTTTTTGGGTGAGAGGGGGGAGGGGGGAGGGGGAGAAGGGCTTGCATGAAAAAGAGATTAAATCCCTGTATAGTTGCTCTATATATCCGGACTGTCGGTGTTAGTAAGAATGGTTTTGAGTTGTCGAAAAATGAATTTAAAAGATGCAACAAAAATGAAACCACTTCATGTTTGCGAGCTCAGCAAACGTTTGTGTTGTTTTTCTATTCTCGATACTATGTCAAACTAAAGCTTGTTACTTAAAAAAACTTTACTGATTTCCTCGCACTTTTTATAAATCTATCTATACTGTGTCCTTCAAATGTAAAAGCTATTTTAGTTAGTTTAAATTACTGCGAATGGCCAATTTTTCTACTTCAACGCCTGCCCCCCTGAATTAAGTTTTCTATTGTAATAACCGGCAATGGACGGGCATTTAACATTCTTCCTTGTCCCATGGGTGGAAATTGGCGAAAATTTGGCTCAACGGTGTATTCCACGGGTACATTTTTTCTCCCAAAGATGATGTCTTTTTACCATATAGATTTGACCAAACTATCAAACGACCCATCCCCAGAGTTTTGACACTCTCCTCTCGTTTCCTTCATAACCATCACCAACTCTTTCTAGGCGATGCTACAGCAATTATGTTGTGCAAACGAAGAAACATAAACAAAGAAAAGATTATGTGTTGTTGGTTACAGTAGATATATGGATTTATAATGTTTTGTCAAAATTAATTAGTCTAAAGTCTAAAAGAGTCTCGCGAGGTTTCCGTTCTTGTAGTCCAGTTTTCAAGTGCTGGCCGAGAGAGTTTTGTAGGACTCACTAGTACGACCGTGTTGCTGAAATCACGTTTGAGTGGGTCAAAGAGATGGGACCAAACAGTAACGTAAATAGGAGATTCGTGTAGGAAATCGCGATGCGATTGAATTAAAAAAGCTATATTAAACAACTTAAAAGTTAACATGGTATGTGAGTGAATGTTTTTTTGAAACCTCCCCTAATTAACTTGCATGCGTATGATTTGCTGTGACTTGTTGGAAACCCTGAATAGATCAATCGTTTCGGAACATACCAGAAAGCTTCAAGCTCCTGGCTTCGTGTACATGTATAGCATCTCACTTCGCGGCTGTAGCGTGCTAGGAACCCCTGAGCGAATAGATCAAATCGCATCCCAGAACTCCTTACGCTACTGGCGTAGACGCATGGCATCTTACTTCACAACAGCTTAAAAACTTTAAAAGCGAGCATATTAAACGCTGACTCTAGCTTGCGTGCAGGCTCTTCTTGCGAATTTGGGGATATAGCTTGGACTGTCAGAGCTTTAAACGTTTGCTTTTTGTTTCGGCTTCCGAACGTTACAGCTTACAAATACAAACGACAAACTGCCTAGTGACAATAGTTATTTGTTTAGTGGCGAGACAGTGTGCAGCTTGGATTTGGAAACGAATTTCGTGCTTTTGTTTTTGCAAAAACAACATTTTGATTTAATTTTATTCTTGTTAGTAGCTCCCATGTTCTGTTATATGCATTCACCATTGTGGAATCTATTAAAGAAATTGTTCCTCACAATATCGATGCCCATTCGTAGGCATTTTCACCACGGTGAACAACTTGGAGACTTGCAGAGAAGTGAAGGCAACCTGTGGCATGCAGCTCAGCCGATAAGATGACTGAAAAAGCATGTAACAGAACATGGGAGATGCTATAGCGCCGTTTTCGGACTCATCGCCCGCTACATTTGCACAGGATACGGGTTTTGTTATGTGAATCCAAGTCTCGATGCCCACATTTGAGCCTGTATGTAGTAATCCCTGCTCCAACCATCAGCAGTTCCAACCCTAGCCAACGCCAACCCAGGTTTTTTGACGCTGAATACTTTTAAACAGCCTCGCTATCCAATTTGCACCATGAAGGAAATGTGGACAATTGTTGGTCTTTAAACAGGGTCGAGTTCAAACTGCGATCTTTCACAACTAAGTACAAAGTTGGGTTGAGATCATTGTCAGTAGAGTAGTGTTAAGCAGAGCCTGGAGAATAGCGTGACCCAATACAGGACGTGGCAGTAACGTCTCGCTGGTGCCTAGTGTCGCGTCACGCTCGGGGAGGTACGCGGACTTGTTACTCCAGAAATGCGAGCAGAAAGAATCTAAAGGAAACATTAGCTATGTCATTCTATTTCACATATGCAGCTCCCTTGTCTGGTTGTAAGATACGTTTGTCTGTCTTTAGATAGAAAATAGATAGAAAATGAGACAAGACCATCGATCGAACATCATTAGAAGAAATACACCTGTCCAGTTAATGTTGCTCTCTTTTTCATATTCCGTAGACCCAAGGAATAATTTTGTTTTTTTAGTAGCGTCAGTTTCTTACAGTTTTATGAACAATGATATCACTGAGTTATAGACCTGTGATAAGGCCTTCCTGTACGCGTGGAGAAACAAACAAGAGAAAAAAAAGATGGAAGATTGTTTCTGCCGTTGGTATAATATAAGTGCCGTTTGCTTTCGGTATGAGTTGCATTCGAAGATCTTTTATGTTGGTCCAACGTCAACAATTTTTTGGGGGATTAATTTTTTGAGTGTTAGGCAACATTTGAAAGAGTGTAGTTCTCTTGATGTTGGAAGAACAATTAAGCACCTTTTTATGTGTATCACAATTCGCAAATGCTTCCCATTCTGCGAACACATTTGTAGTGCAAGTCCCAAATTTTAAAAAGAAATTCGAAAGGTGCAGGTACAAGTGTAAACCAACGAAATAAAAGTGAAACAAAAATGGTCAGCGGTTGAGGTAGGCAGCCATTACTGATTTTAAAGAAGCAAGTGTTTCCTGTTCAATTAGCTCGGTAGGCAGTGCATTCCATTCTTTGACTGTTCTGTTGGAATAAATTATGTTAGAGGACGTTGGACTGGTTTTGATTGGTTCAATCTTTTATTCAACATTGTCAGTCATTGTTGTAAGAAATAAGTTGTGTACGTTTAATCACCTAGTTAGATCAAGTTGAACAACGTTAACTGGACTTGATTGGTTCAGCCTTCTGCTCAAATGTCGTCCAAGATTGTTGCAAGTACGTTTGACACTTTGTTAATGTTCTATCATGTCCGGGACGGGCGAATTTTTTTTTCCAGCCGGGTTCATTGCGCACCCAGTTCTGCGCACCTTCGAAAGCATAACGTCATGCAAATAATGGATTGAAATCGTTTTCGCGCTGATTTCTCGGATTATGACTGGTTTTACGATTGTGGGACAATAATTTAT
>JAOBRG010347377.1:0-13830 GCA_027574985.1 Umimayanthus nakama | reverse complement strand
TTCTTTCCACGGCTTGTGGTCATAAAAGACAATGCCAGGTCGAAAGAAAACGGGCAAAAATGCCCCGATTCTCAGCCATGAGTTTATTATTACAAATCACGGAGACATTGTATCTTGTGGCTGTATGGTTTTCATGGTTGGTTTGATGTTCCAGGTATGAATTTTGAGCTGCCGGCTTCGATTGTTTCGCGTGTATTGAAATCAAATGTTCCCCGCCAAGTAAAGCCGATAGATCTAATTCTTGATCAAATCTCGTATTTCACCAGGTAACGTCGAAAGCGGCTGCAGTTTTTATTGCACCTCAACATAACATAACGCGAACTATTAACGGTAAGATTTTATCAGATTGTGTTTTGGTCTTCGAGAGACAATGCAATGATTCATCTTGTATAGTTTTTTGAACACGTGCGCAAGTCCGACTGCATATCATTTATCAATGAATTCGCCTCAGTTCGCCTTTTGTCTGATGAAAAATTAATTTGAAAGTAGCTCGATATTTGTAAAAGAAGTTTCTCCTGGTTTGTAATCAGTTTTATTCGTTCCAGTCCCATCATATAAATTTCCTCCCTTCTAAGTAATATTCGCCCGTAGATCAGAGCGTCTTGATCTCGAGTGGACGGTTGCTAGTCGTGTTGTTTTCTCATTGGTCTACAAATTATCTAAAAAGAACATTCAAATCTTTCGACGAAGATTGTTGTCATTAATACCCTTAATCGCAACCTATCATTGAGGGATTTACGTTTTACTAGCTTAAATGAGACAAAGTTTGAGTTTGAGTTACGTTGTATTTTAAAAAATATTCTTTGTATATTAAACTAAATTTTTAATTAAAACTATGAAAGGAAAAAAATAATCTGGCTCTTCTCTCCCCCCCCCCTCCCCCTTTCATAATTTCTCCCTTTTTTAAAAAAAATTGAATAGATATTTTTGATCGGACAAGTTTTTATTATGCTATCAATGAAAACCCATGCCTTACTGAATCTTTCAATTGTAACATAACAAACTATTTTAAAATGTAACTAGTACAGTGAACATTGTCTTTTCAAATCGATAAAAGAGCAGCCTTTGTTACAACTTGAGAAGATGGATTATGCCATCCAATAAATAAATTTTGTCCACTGGTGGATAATCTAAACTACTAGATTTGCTAGTAAATATGCCACTGCTGGGTTAAGATTTATGCAGAGAGGATATTACATGGTTTCCAAAAGAACCAAGGTTGAGTCTGATTTACTCAACACGCACCAAGAAAGATCGTTTCTTCTTTTCAAAAAAACCCACGCATGCCGTAATTGTAGTTGACTAAAACATTCTGCGTAGTAGTACTATACATAAACTTTATTGCTTGAAAACAGCTGGCAAAAACTTTGGACTAGGGAAAACAGCCTACAAAATTAGGCGTATTTCAGGGACGTTATTTTGAACCCTGCATGTACATGTTATGGTACCAAAGCAAACCAAGTGCAAAAGATGCTTGAGTTGCTTATACCTGAGTTTGGGTCTACTGCTAAAAGTAAAAAAAACAACAAACAAACTACATGACTGTGTATACAACAAGTTGTGAATGAATTATTTTTTCTAGCTTACATGTATAAGATCTATGAGAATGTTTCCATACAATATTTTGTTTGAACTCTGTGTACATTAAATAATTTGTTTTTATAAATGAAACTGTTATTTGGCGATTATAGGATCGAGTGACCAAACTGTGACATACACCAATGGACCTAAAGACTTCTGTACTATATTCTTCTACTCCATGGCCTGGGTTGTCGTTCATGCTATCTTACAAGAATACATTTGGGACGTGAGTATTATCTATGCATGTACATCTACTCTATTGCACTGGTGAGAGGCAGAGTAATTTAGATTTTTAGTTACTGGTAACAAAATACTAACTAGTGGGAAAATAGTTGGCAAAATCCCCGAGAAAGGAGGGCAACATTGGTAAGACAAACGTCTGTAAACAGTCAGTTTAGCTGCCTTACACACTTCTCCCTTACTGAACAATACCATACACTTCAATTCATACATGTATCACCTCAAGGGTTTGATGTACATGTAAACTGATGTATACAGTACTGTATCTACATGTACTTTACAGTACTACATGTACCAGTGAAAAAATTTCTACTAGCAAGCGATTTTTTTTGGCGATTACTAGAGTCATTTTTGACAGTATCTACTGATTATTTCAAGCCCTGATCTACCTGCATTACATGGCTGTACATGTGCATTGTTGACATTTCAGCCTCTTGGTTGTTAAGATTATATGGGAATTCATGAGATGTCTTCTAGTTTTTAAATCATGATTTATTTTCTTTCATGAATACAAACAGCCTTTATCTTTAGTACTTGTAGTTTTCAGCTGAAGTTAAATACATGTAAATGCAAAATTTATTTCTGTAATACCGGTACATGTGTCTGTTTACACAGAGTCTTTATTTCCTAATTCTTTGTTGAAGTTCATTAAATATTACCTTCCAACAAAGTTATCTCAGGATAAAACATTAAAAAGTGTATTTTATTTTGCTGTGTTACAGAAAGTCACACGGAAGTTGCATCTTTCCAAGACTAAGAATACCAAATTCAATGATTCTGGAGCTCTTCTTCCTTTCTACTTTGGGTTCACCTGCTGGGGTGCAGATATTATCATCAAGGTATGAATTGAAGCTTTGCTAGATTTACCACTGACTGAGGTAGGAGAGAATGGGGAACCTGACACTTGAGAAATTTTGGAAATGGGTTTAAGATGAGTTTCTTGATCCTCTAATGTAAATCATGGAAAACTGTTCGAACCAACTGTCAGATGCGAAAAAAGGTGTAAGCTGCATTTGAAAAAAAATTTGATCATGATGAATCTACACTTGAGAGAAATACAGCTGGGTTTAAAAAAACAGGGCCATTTGAGAGTGCACTTGTCTGCAGTTGTGTTCACACCTTGGTGCATTTACTGGCGAACACACTACATTTGAAACAAATGTGTTTGTGATTGGAATGCCTTTTTATACAGTACAGGTTTTCCCGCAAGGACAGTCATATACCATATACAGTACATGTGCATGTTTTGAATTATGGTCTGTCATTTACTACAGGAACATTATATACCAAACATAGCTAAGATTTGGGAAGGCTATCCACACAATGAAATGCCGTAAGTATAAAGTTAAGCTTGCTCTTGTTTAACCTTTCTGAATCCAGCATTTGCAGTGAGCTTGATGGCTTCTTCTTCTATTGTATCACGAGCGAACAAATAAGCATCCTAAATTACAAATTTCAAATAATCTAATGAATATCATTGTTATCTCCCAAAGAAAAAAATGAATATTAGACTGCCAGACAAATTCCTTAGTTCATACCCTGCATTGCATATGATGATTTTGGGTGACTTTAAAATACTTGGTCAAATGGAGATTTCCAGTTTCTTTGTTTGAATTACAGCCTCGCTACATATCTCTTAGGTTCAACTAACTCTTAAGCACAGGAAGTCGTGGGGAAGTCCTAAATCCTGGTGTAGCTACATATGTTCATCATGAGCTTGAAACATGCTATCATAAATCAGATGTTCTTTAATTAAATATTGATCACTGTTATTATTATTTTGCAAACAGCTTTATTCTGAAATTCTACTTCATTCTCCAACTTGCATACTGGGTCCACTGCTTTCCCGAGCTGTACTTCACCAGGGCAAAGAAAGTGAGTGTGTGTAACAGTACATGAAAGTCCTTGAATTCAGTGTCCAAAGTTCCTTGAAAGTCTATTAGAAACTTCAGTGGCAGAAAAGGTGTACAGTATGAACCACGTGCTAGTATTCCTTAGTTTGAGTCCGCTGTTCCCAGTGCCCCAACTTGCACATTAATATTTACTGATGGGGGTGGGGGGGGGAGAGGGGTCTACAGTACGAAGGATTGAGGGACTTTAAACTGGGGTGAGAAAAACAGGAGTAGTGGGATTTTTTGGCTATTGTATTTTTTTATCAGCTCAAGTCAACAATAACATAAATGCAATTTCCTTCTGGTATGGGATTTTTCTGGGTAATACCGGTATGCTAAAAAAGGATCTTTTGGGTAGACAAATTCTAGTTGTATGGAATTTTTTTTATGTAGAATATAAACCTCTCAATTTTCGTGAGTCATCCAAGACTACATGTATATTTTATGTTTCTCATTGCAGCAAGCTCATACAGCACTATATTTTCTTTATTTAACTCCTAGCCCTGATTGAATGCCTACCCCAATTAAAAGTCGGATCAATAATGCTGAGTTTGCTATAAATCCCCTGGGCATTAACTCAGGGTCCCAGCATTTATTAGGGATACGGCATTTATTCAAACAAAAACGAGGAAGAGTTATGTTACAGGGTTTGTGCGGGCCTTAGAAAACCCTGGAAACGTTTTGAAGCCCTGGAAAAGCCCTGAATTTTTTTTTATTAAGCCCTGGAAATACTTACAAAATAAGATCTGCAAAATGGTGCGTTTTGTTGATTTCATTACAAGTCACAATTGAGATTGTAGATTTTCTGATCATTTCAATTTTCATTTTGTGTTAGAAACCACTGCTTAGTATCAAAATGTTACGATTACGATAATGTTTGAATGTTGTTTTAAACAATTTGTTGTGAACGTTATTATTTTCATTCTTGGCTTTAAGAGCCCTGGAAAAACCTGGATTTTTTAATTCCTGAAGATGTACGAACCCTGTATAGTTGTTTTTCTGATGTTCAAGGTTAAGAAAAAAGCTGTTACTGTGATTATACATTATGCCCTCTTTTATTTTCTGTTTTATTTGTCAACGTTAGTACTTAGATTTAGTAACATGCTTTCTGTAGATGTACCATGTGTATGTGTACCCTGTTTGTGGTCAACAGTTGGAAAAAATCAACCTCAAATTTGGAAGAATTTTTCACCTGGAAATAAATGCCTAAGCTTTGTTAGACACCTACCCCATTTAAACTTTGGGTTGATAAGGCATCTAATTGAGAAAATACTGTACTTGTACATTGTTCAATCTGTGCTGTAATATGTAATTTTAATTAAATCGGAACCATTTTGTTTCATTCAGGATGAAATGTTTCCCAAGATCCAGCTTTACGTGGAATATCTGTTGTTCATCTGGGCTGCGTATATGTTAAAGTATGTATTTTACACATGCCATAACTAGAGAGGGGGCTTATCAGAGAGGGGGATGTTTTGACTTGTAAGAGGGGGCCTTTTGGCTTCTTACATCTAGAACTAGAAGGGGAAACCTTACAGTGTATTTGTAACTCGTTGGAGGCCAAAAACTCATTCATAACTTTCTTCAGAAATGTCAACCACCATTAGTGAATACGAAGCACTCTTAGCTTCTTTTCTCTGATGCTAGAAGCATACATAATTATATGATATTCATAATTTCAACAATTACATGATTTGAAAACAAGCATTTTTCATACTTAAATAGTACTTATCTAATAACAAACAAGCATGATAACAGGGTTCATACGGTCAAGAAAAGTCATGGAATTTGAAAATTCATTTTCCTGGCCTGGAAAAGTCATGAAATTCTTTTTTTGGTCCAAAGATTTTGTGTTATTTGAAAACTGGAAAAATTCCCCTACTTTCCAAGCAAAAATATGTCCCAAAAAGGCTTGGTGTTTTGCATTTCTGAGTCATGGAAAGTTTAAATTGGTAATGAAAAAGTCATGGAAAAGTCATTGAGTTTTATTTCCCAATATCTGTATGAACCCTGGATAAGGTAAAGAACTAGTGCAAAATATTCCAGGATCAAGAATAAAATTATCTTCTTACACCATGTTTTTAACTTTACATCTTTTACTCAGAGGAGGAAGTTAGAACTGGCTTATTAGGGGTGGGTTAAAAGAAACTCAAAGTTCTTGAAATTCAATGTTTTGATGTCAGCTTAACACCATTATTAAGATAAAAGTCAATGACAGGAGTGATACACATGAAAGTACATGTGTTGTTCCACAACCACCACTAGGGAAAAACTAGGAAAATGAACAATAAAATGCGAGGCTGGTTATGTCAGCTATACAGTACAAGCTGACACCTACAACAAATAGTCAACGAACGTGCAGACACATGGCAGTGATATGTCTAGTCTTGCTAAGAATTTTAGAATTTTGAAGAAGTGCAAAAATAAGTGGGATTGTCTTATGTTTGAGATGCTTTTCATATGAGACCTGAAACCCGTTTAAACAAAATTCGATTAGCTCGAAAGTGTTTTAAATATTCACGTTGCTTTGCTTCGTGGTTTTGTTTTTGCTTAATAGTTTTTAATTAGCATAGTATTTTCCCTAGTGTATTTTAGAACAATATATGTACTTTCATGTATATAACTCCTTTCATTGACTTTTATCTTGATAATGGTGTCAAGCAGACATTGTAACATCGATTTTTTAACCAAACTTCTCATCAAAGCTCTTGCGGGAGTCTTACAAGAAAGGGGTTCTTATTACATCTTTCAATACATGTGTAGGAAGAACTGCTTTTCCAAAGTTTCTGCTGAACTAGTGAGACAAAAACTTAACATAATTTGTTGGTAGTTTTACTTATTTAAAGAGATTCTTGGAAACATCTTTGTTGGTAGTTTTACATGTAGTTTTGTTTTTCGGAAACACCTTTTTTGGTAATTTTACTTGTAAAGATTCCTGGAAACATCTTTGTTGATAATTTTACTTGTAAAGATTCTTGAAAACGTCTTTGTTGATAGTTTTACTTGTAGAGATTCTTGGAAAGACCTTTGTTGGTTGTTTTGAATGTAGTCTAGAATCTTGAAAACACTTTTGTTGGTAGTTTTACATGTAGTCTAGATTATTGGAAACATCTTTGTTTGGTAATTTTACTTGTAGAGATTCTTGGAAACATCTCTGTTGGTAATTTTACTTGTAGAGATTCTTGGAAACATCTTTGTTGGTAGTTTTACATATGGTCTAGACTCTTGGAAACATTGCTTAAACAAACCCTTATCTTCCAGCTTCACTCATGTCGCCCTCTGCTGCCTGGTCATCCATTACTTGGTGGAGAGTGTTTACCACGCAATGAGAATGATTCACATTGCTGGACAGGAAGATCTTGCTGCCAATATGTGAGTGTCACTACTTCCCAAAGCTTTCCAAATTGTTAATTTTACAATAACTTGAACCTACATATGTAAGTTAACTTAATTTTTTTGTACCTGTAAACAGATTTTATGTCTGGTCCTTGCTGTTTGTGATTGCTCGGTTCGCCATCATTGCGGTGACTGTGATGACATTCTGGTAAGTCTAACAAGGTGCATATTTAGGTGTTATAAACCAGGGCACTCACAGTCATGTACAATAATTGAGACTCGTTGAGACATCAATTTTTTGGTCAGGAAGAAATCATGAAACTTGACATTTTTGCCAAGTCTTATTCTTCCTCTCTCAAAGTCAAACCATAAACAGACACCAGAAAAAGAAAATCTGGGTGGAAAAAGAGGGAGGCCTGAAAGATACAACTGTTCTTCAGCCATGGAAAATGCAAATTCAAGAAAATTCACGGATAAGTCACGAATTGTTTCCAGCCACTCAAGTACGCGGTCAAATACAGTTCAAAAACACTATGTATTGACACAGATGTTTTTTTAAACACTTGGGGAAAATCTCCGTTTTCGAAAATACCCGGCTATGTGTTGACGAGGTCTTAGTTTACCTGCAGTATCCTTTGAGGACGTGACGCGGGAGGTCCCGGGCACTTTAATCCTATTTCAATGGTATTTGTGCTGTTATTTTTTCTTTGATTTTTGGTTGTAGACATATACACACATACATAAACTTTATTTATACTCGAATTTACAGGGTAGCTGTGAACGTAGCTAATATCTTCGAGGATACAATGAATACAAAAAAGAGTGTTCCAGTGGGCAGGGCCACAAAATATTTTTCCTATGCGCCATTGGTATGAACTGTAAGGGCAGGAATTTTAGTGGGTGAATTCACCTGGTTTTCACTACGGGTTTGTGCTCAAAGTGAAACGGGGTTTTGACTGCTGTCTCTTTGTGGAGTGCCTTGTGGATATAGAAGTACCCAGTTCTTGAAATGGAGTTAGCAGTTATGTAAATGTTCTTCCATATTGAAGGTACGGATTTCCTCGCCTGGAGAATGCTGGTCTGAATGTGGATACGGGGAACTACAACACGCCACTTGTGAGGTACAGGCAGTCACGCTAAAAACTGTTCATTGTCAGTCATTTGCACTTGCCACACTTCGGTTATTCTGAAAGTGATGATTGTGGTCATTGTAATAACGGGCGATGTTGATTGTGATGATTATGCCGATGATGGTTGATAAAGACAACAACACACTACTTGTAAGATACCGACAAACATGCTCACAACTATTAGGTGTCGGTCATTAGCACTTGCCGCAGCACGTGGTCATTGTGATAACAGGTGATGTTGATGGTTGTGATCAGTTCATGCTGATAATAGTTGATAGGAACAATAACACGCCACGTCTGAGGTGCAGGCAAATACGCTCGAAACTGTTCCACGTTGGTTATTACAGTAACTGCTCCACTTTAAACATGTTTTGTATTTGCAATTACATGTTTATTTCTAGATAAGTCAGAGTTTGAACTAGATATATATCTTGAAAACGATTATGTTTTTACTGAAACAAATATTGTTTTCTCTAAATTTCCGTTACCTTGATGGCCATGTTTGGCCAACACAAAAGCAGAACTTGTATCAAAGTCCTCGGACAGCAAAAGAAAGACCTATTTGTTTCACTGTTACTTATACCTGCCTGACAATGTCACAGTCACCTAAAACACCCGAACAATTTTCCACAAATCCGTTTGTAAAAAGAAATCTGTTGGTGGTGGTGGCAGTTGTCATGATGAAGATGGTGATGGAAAGGTTTCCATGACACTTGATGTTGATGGTTGTAATTATTATGATTTATGCTGAAATGAATATGCTGATAAATGGTGATGGTAGTCGTGGTGATGATGGTGATGGTACTCATGGTGATGGTAGTCATGGTGATGTTTGTGATGGTAGTCATGTTGATGAAGTGGTATTGGTGATTGTAGTCATGGTGATGATCAGGTGATTCTAGTCATGGTGACGATGGTGATTGTTGTCATCGTGATGATGGTGATGGTAGTCATGGTAACGATGGCGATGGAAATTGAGGGGCTGATGGTGGTGATGATCCCGGTATTAATAGTGCCAGTGATGATGATTGGCATAGATAGTGGGTTATGCCAGTAATGATGATTGTAACGTGGTGGTGGTGGTAGTGTTAAAGAAAATGTAATTTGATTGTAAATTCATGTAATATTGCAAAACAAATGTAAGTTCATAGAATACTGTAAAACACGGGCTTTTTATATAAATGTTCTGATGCGTCAACAAACTATAGTTTCTATAAGATTTTGAAGAGCCAAGCGCTAGATTACACATTTGGGTGAAAGAAAAGTTTTTGCATAATAAATGTTTTTGTCATCATCTTTATCAAAGTTAAGATGTTGACTGTTAAAAGCCTTCATCATAGGATCCAACAGTTAGTTAAACCCCATTTGATTCTTTCTTTTTTTAAAAAAAAAAAAAAACTAAACGCCATTTCAAATTTCATCAAAAATTAGGGATATAAATGTGAAACAGTTTACAATGGAGCATACATTTATAACAGTACAATGTACAGCAAATGAAAAAGCCATATCTTGTCCTTTCAGAGTAATTGCCATGAGCGGTGTCCTTCTGATGCAAGCTTGGCTGGCGTGGAATTTCATCCGCTTCCAGATCAAACGCTGGCGTGAAAACGCTCCTCCAGTCGCCTCCCCCAAGAAACGCGAGCCCAAGAAGAAAGGAAAGAAAGAAAATGACAAGAAGAAGAAGGAAGATATTGGTGAGGAAAGCGAAGAGGCTGAGACAGACGAGAGGGTCAATGAGACAAAGAGCAGTTCTGTGAAGCTCAAGAGATCGTAAAATTTGTGGTTGGTCACTCTCCTAGATGGTGATCAATCCGTGTCACATTCAGTAAAGTTTTGCCGTCTTTCTAACCCATAAAACACTTGTTGGCATAGGGTTTCAGATGATAGTTTAAACATGAAAAGTTCTGAAAAGAGAGTTATTTATTTGATAATTTACATTGATGTAACGTCTGTTGCTAGGAGCGAACTTTATGCCAAGTTATCTCAAGTTGGGGAAGCTTTGATTTTAACTGAAGAAAAGGACGTCCGTAGTTCATTTTTCTGCAGGCTTCTGTTTCTAATGAGAGCAGTCTAGATATACTTTTCATGCTTATTAACTGACTTTCTGGTCCAGAAGTGAGTGGTTCTTTGAAGATAAGTGATAAGAGGTGTTCTTGTTTGAGAGAAGGCGAATGGAGTTGTTAAGGCGAGCTTTGCGAAGTGTATTTTAATAAACAAGAAAAACCTTATTTCAGCCAGGTTTTACATTTTAAGTTTGTCAGTTTCTCATTTGGATGACATAAACTGAAAACAGGTTTCTCGCTGTGAGCCAAGGATAATATACAGCTTAGATGATTCCTTGAAGGACTGCACATAGCAGTTTTTTTCTTACAGGGCTGGAAAAGCCCATGTACCGTGTGAGAGAGCTCTATCAATCAGGCAATTTCAAGAAGAACGGCCCAAAGCAGCAGACTTAATTTACATAAAGTAACTTCCAAGAAACTACTAAGATGTTAATTAAAATAAAGACCATTGTTTTACGAGTCAAATGAGTCGAGGACTACAAATGATTGAGAAAAACGTCAGGATTATTTTTACGGTTAGGTTTGCTGTTTTGTTGAGGCTGAGTTTTGGATACACAGTTTACAACTTGATAGCGTTGAGGTGAGGTTACTGTTTATTTTTCTAGTGTCTAATGAGTCGAATCACCAAATTGAAAAGATAGAAGCTGTTGACTCTACTGAACTCGTAAAAATGACGGCATTCGTGTCTAATGTGCATTAAACGAGTAAAAGTTTTCGGTTGTATTACATATGGGACTTATACCAAGTACGAGACCCATATACGACCAACTCTTACAATAAACAAGTATCCTTTCCAGTGGCAGCTTCATACATTTACATGTCTGATATCCACAGTTAACACTACAGAAATCTGAGTTTATCTACTCCTTTCATAAGTCCACGTGGATTATGATGTAGCGTTTAAAAAGCTTTTACACGAGAATTCTTACAAACAAAGTTTTATTGCTCTGCACGGCTTTCAGTTTGCTTGCTTACGACTTTTAGTTGTGGTAGAGTTGGTTTACTTAAACCTGTGAAACAGAAGTTGGACTAATAAACTGTCTAAACCTTTCGTTTTGTTTTGTTTGACTTGTTGTACTAGATACGGACTGTTTCACGGTCTTGGTGAAATGGCACTTAGTTTTGCCGTAGTTGATAAAACTAACAGGTTGGAAAGCTCGACAAATTTCAGAGTGAGGGCGGATAAGCTGCTTTGTTTTTATGTAGTTTTTGTTGTGCGTGCCCGCGAGCCTCCATGTTTCGGTGAGAACAACAACCCGGCAGATTTTCTTAACTGGTTTGCACTATTTATGAGTCGCCCTCTACTCCGAGAACGAAAGATCACATTGGATAAGAACACAATACAAATAACCAAAACTTTTATTCTTAAACTTGCCATCCGTAAAGAACATACAATAGCGTATTGTTAAAAAGTGTCAATTATTGTTAATGTTCAATGACCAATGGAATACTTCGTTCTCAGAGTAGAGCCTTACTGCCATTTATTGTGCTCTGTAACACTATGCTGCATCGGTTGTAAACAAAAAGCTGCGATCACCCAGAACACGCTCCAAAGTTCACCATTTATTTTATTTGAGCTTTTTTTGCTACACTAAATGGTAAGGCACACCACGTCACTGTTGCGAATATCCTTTCAATCTTCTCTGACCTCACGTTAAATGTTTATTGAGGTTTAAAACCTGGTAGCTGTGCTTTCAGTTCCTACGTGCAAGGAAATACGCACTTTCTTTTATATAAGAACAACGAGGCCCCCGAACTTTTATTTGCGAGAGGGCGATATTAACTGGCAACTGGACCTTTTCAGTCTTCCAATTTTAGGGGAGAGGGCAGGGCATTTTTTTTGGGGGGGGAGGGCGTTTATTAAATTTATTTTTAAATCATTTTTTGTTTTTTATTTTATTATTCTTGGTCACTTGTATGTAGTTTTAGTCAAGATCAATTTATTCCATTAAACGCCGCTGCGCTTATTAAATACTTCCTGATTCGAGTTAAATTTGACAAGTCCATTGAATGTACTGCAAATAATGAGACAATGTTACACATGTCTTACTCGTGTCTTGACTTTATTTAGTCCTCAGCTAAGTCTAATGAAGGAAAATCTTTTGCTTGGTGTATAAGCAAACTTGATTGTTGTTTTTAGATCGATGAATATTGCCTTCGCTTTTTGAGAACTTGTACATAATTCAAATAAACGCGCCGTGGGTGCGGCGTTTATTCGAGGGCGGCGTTGGTTAATATTTTTGTTTTAAAGTGTGTCGTTTATTAATGCATGTACTCTTAATTAAATAATTTCATGTACGCCAAGTCACTAAGGGGTTGTGTTCGATATACAAGTGACAATGAGCCCTGAGTTGCGTCACATAGAACGCAACAATGTACAGTCACTTTAAAACAATAAACGATCGCATCTCACTTGGTATATCGAGGATCACCCCAGTTAGCCTTTACAGTAACAACAACTGACACTTTTTGACAATATGCTATTGTATGTTTGTTTACGGATGGCCAGTTTTAGCGTTAGGGTATTTGACTTTTTGATTGTTTTTAGCCAATGAGATCTTTCGTTCTCAGAGTAGAGGGCGACTCCGTATCCTGTTTGCAGGCGGTGGACGGTGTTTTCATCATGTAAAACTCCCCGCCTGAAAGCAGGCTAGCGACTCCGTGATTCGTTACGACACCAAAAATGTTTGTGATTAAGCCGCAAATCTGTAGCCATGATTCGTTACACGCTTTTTTTTATAAGAACAAATTTTATAAGAACACCCAGGCTGAGATTTGCCCAAAAATTAAGAACAAGCTAAGAACAGTCACCAGGCTGAAATTTTGATCAGAAAAATTTAAGAAATTTTTTAGTCGTTTTTCACAGATTAGAATGTACAGTACAGGGAAACAAAACCTGTCAGAATTTAGCTTGGTCATCGCGCGCTGGAACAGCAAGTTCGTCACGTTCGAGGACGCTTTATTTACAGTTGCAATGTTTTTCGTCGGTTGAAACAATAGCAAACACTTGTTTCTTCGTGTCACTTTCCAGGAAACTAATCCACTGTTTAGGGATATCAGGAAATAAGAACAGTTTAAGAACAATTTGAGTCTGAAATCACCAAAAAATTAAGAACAGCCCAGGCTGAGCCGAAATTTACTGGTTCTTATATATAATTTTCATAATTGTCATAAAATTTTAATGAATATACTGTTTTAGTTAGCCTATCAAAATAGTGTTTACAATTGCAGGGTAAATTTTTGAATCCCCAGAATAGAACGAAATTTCCACACGTGGAACTTATTCGTTTGAAATTGGAAGGTGTTCTTTCCAATATATTTTCGAAACCAAATGGCAAATTCAAAAATTTACCCTGCAATTGTAAACACTATTTTGATAGGCTAACTAAAACAGTATATTCATTAAAATTTTATGACGACAATGTATTTACCACAGTCCCCGGGAGGGCTTTTTTGTCGAACTGTGTCCGAATGACCAGTCACAAGCATGGCAGAAACGATTTTGGTCACAGATAATTCACATTTTGATAAACCGAAACTGCTTCTTACTCGCTGAGGAGAACTTATGTGATGGACAATTTATTGGGC
>JAOBRG010347355.1:0-13832 GCA_027574985.1 Umimayanthus nakama | reverse complement strand
GATATGTTGATCCTCAAATTATTGATAATATTAATTATTATGATAAGATAAAAATTCCAGAATATAAATCTTTCATGGCAGGGAATAGAAAGAAATCAATTGGAATAACAAGTAGCCTTTATCATGATATTAACTCAAGCAATCCAATTGAAAATCGTCTTGGTGATCCAAACTCTTTTTCAAGCAAAGATTACGCTGGTCACTTCAGATTTCCGAAAGCTTACACAAGTGGCTGCCTTTTTGAACTTCATTTCCCATGTCTTGTTTCGATGTCAGCGGTGAGAATTATGCAGAGAACAGATTCAAATCATGAAACTTGGATGATAAGACATTATAATAATAAAACAGGAGCATATGAAGGTCTTATTAACTCAAGAGGTTTCAATTGGACAGGAAAAGATATTCTTGTTCAATTGAATGATAATGTTGGGAGGAGGTATATGTTTGCTTTGGTTCAGGGATCAACTACTCCAAATGTTGATATTAATTCATTGATTTTCAATTTCAAAGAGGCTTACTTTTAAATATTTCTGATTCTCTTAAAATGAATGAATCAGAAATATTTAGCTCTAATCATATATCAAAAGATCTGTCAGAAGAATTGTTGATAACATTGAAAGAGTTTTATAAATTTTATCACAAAAAGTGGTGGTGTTACAACAAAGCTTTCAAGAAATATAAGAAAAAATCTCTTTCCCTAACTATTCTCTCTGCAGGATCTATCATTTCTGGTGCAACAGCAGGAGGAGTTACTTTGAATCCAATTATTCTTGGGATTTTGACTTCTTTTCGAATTATTGCAAAAGTTTTATCAAATTTCAAAAAATATGACAAGAAATTTGAATCAACAAAACATGCAGCAACAACATACAAAAAAGTTTTAGATGAGCTGAGAATGTATCTTCGAGGAAGAAAGCAAATGTATGATCATGAGCAATTTATCAGATCAATGAAGATAATTGATGACACAATTGTTGATACTTGTCCAGACGTTGAGTCTTATTGGGGAAAAAGATATGAGAAAAGATTTAGAAAATAAAATTTAATTGTTAAATGAAATGAAGTTTAGTTTTATCCAGTCAAAATTAAAGAATAAGGGACAAATATATTTTGGTTATGATACTAAGGTAGTAGAATATAGTAAAAAAGAATTTAAAGACATCAAATCATATTTATTCGCTGAATTAAATAAAGAAGATTGTTATAACACTCTAGTATATGATCCAGCTAATTAGTTTTATTATATGTTTAATAAAGATGAATATTATAATGATTTCTCAAAGATCTCATTATTATGAAATGTCACCAGAAGATTACATAGATTCTGAAGATGAAGAGCGAAACCCAGACCAAAGGTCAGAAGATAAGTTTCAAAAACCTTGTTATCTCACTATTATAAGAAATAAAGAAGAAGAGTCTGAATTATAAAATGTTTTCAAATCTTATCTCATCCAGCAATTTCAAAAAAGAAAAATTATCTATTACTTCTGTTCAAAATAAAAAGTCTAAGGAAGGAAATAATTACCAAATTATTTCAATTCTTTATGATGGAAAGAATGCAAGAATCAGATTGAGTGGAAGATTCACATTAAAAGAATCAGAGCAAAGCTCAAACCAAAGGATTGGTGATTTTAGTCTTGTTGTTCAAGTTGATGATGATAACAGAAAATTATTTGAAGATTTTGAAGAGAAACTGGGAACTCTTTGAAGTGAATTAAAATAGATAAAATTTATCTTAAGATTTATTCAAAACCTAATGGATCGGAGATCCTTGATCAGAGACCTGTAAAAATGAATGTGAAATTTTGGGAGCTCTTTGAAGTAGATGGAAAAGAATACAGAAAAACCCTTCACAATCCTGATAATTTGATTGAGAAGAATTTTGAAGGAGAAGTAGTTTTTAGACTTGATAAAATCTTTATAGGGAAAAAAATAAAGGAAAAGATTCTTTGAAAAGTATAATTTCTGTTGCTGAAGAAATTCTTATCAGAGAAGTTATTGAAGAAAAGAGTTATTTTGAAGAAGAATATCCTGTTTGGAAATATAGTGAACAAAACACTGAGAATTGGGATAAAGTAGAAGATGAGGATATTCCTCCTTGGGAAAGACATAGTTGTTGTGAGTGAAATCTGAGAATTTCAAAAGTTGCTTTTGAAATTCTATTTTTTTAATATACATAATGTACAATTACCTTTTATTTTATTATGTTCACATATTTGTGATCCTCCACAACCTTTACAAAAATATATTTTTTATTATGTTGACATAAATAATTATATTTTTTAAGATTTTTTTGAAATTCTTCAAAACTATTATCTCTTAAATAAAAAACTTCTTTACATTCTCTTTATAGTCAAACACTTATCTTTTTTTAATGAAAAGAGGGATCTATAGATCACATTTAATCTATCATGTTCTTCATAATGTTCCTCTTTCATTACTCTTTTAATTTCATCTAATATATATTTTGCAAGTTTTCCTTCTTTTTTAAATATAATTTCTTTGAATTTAGAAGAAGAAATTCTTTCATATCTTTGATCTGGGTTAAATTCATTCTTCCTGAACCATTGATTATTAAAAATGAAATAATATCCATAAGTTTCTTCTATTAATTTTGCAAAAGTATTATGTTGATGAACTCCTGGAACCTTCAGTATTCTTTTAATTTCTGACACTTTTAATATATATATATTTTTTAAAAATTTATAATAAAATGCCAGAATTAAAAGATTTTACAATAAAACAGTTAAAATCACTTGCAAAAAGTTATAAATTCACTGGTTACAGTAAACTAAATAAAAGTGATTTAATTGATTTTATTCGGCAAAGCCTTGTTCAAAGAACTGAAAATAATTTAGGCTGTAAACAAGGAAAAGGACATAAGAAGAAATTCTTAAAGAGAGAAGAGAGAAAAAAGATAAAAATGAATTCAAGAGAACTGAAGCTGAAAAGAGGCAAAAGATTAAAGAAGAAAAAGCAGAAATATAGACGAAAAACGAGGAAAAATTAGAAAAGAAAAGAAAAAAGAGTAGAAAAACAAAGCAAAAGCAAAAAGAAAAGAAGCAAAAGGAAGATAAACAAATAAAAGAATGGAGAAAAAAAAAGAAAAAATCTGCACTCAAGAAATTTGCAAAACAATTCACTGTTGATGGAGAACCTAGTTTTGATCCTAAGTCCTTCTTTAATACAACAAAAAGAAGCCTCTTGAGAATCTTAAGGGAAAACAGACAAAAAAAGGTGAAGTTAATTCGCAAATGTTTAATGAAGAGAATTGATTTAAAAACAGGAGAAAAAACAAAAACAGAAGCTGTATTCCATTCTGAAAATAAGATAAATCTTCTTGGAACAAATGTGAAGAAGCTACTGAATGAAATGATTGAAGAAGTTTTGGAATATATGGCGAAATTTCAAAGAAGAGGATTTAATTGGAGATTTGAAGAGATTCTCCAATTGGAACTTCATCTTGTAGAATTTGTTCCATTAAAAGAGAGTTCTTGGATTCCTCTTCCTGAAAAAATTGCAAAAAAGAAAGCAGTGATAAATATGAAAAATGAGGATGATAAATGCTTCAAATGGTGTGTAACAAGAGCATTGAATCCTGTTGATAAAAATGCTGAAAGAATTTCACCAGAACTCAAAAAACAATCAGAAGAATTGAATTGGAAAGGAATAGAGTTTCCAATGGAGGTGGATAAAATCAATAAATTTGAGAAAAATAATCCAAAAATTTCCATCCATGTTTTTTATCTTGATGATCTTCGATCCTGTCAAGGGTCTGGAAGTGTTCAACCATTGAGAATTGGTGATGAAGAAAGAAAGTTCAATATTGATCTTCTTTTGATTGAGCAAGAAGGAAAAAAGCATTATTGTTGGATAAAGAGCCTTAGTAGATTGTTATCATCACAAGTTTCAAAAAATAAGGAATCAAAAGTTTTCTGCAGAAGATGCTTGAATAACTTCATAAATGAAGAAAAGCTTAAAATTCATGAGGAATACTGTTCAAAAAAGAAGCTGTAAAAACAATAATACCTGAAATGAAAGACAAAGATACTTATTTAGTATTTCCACAAATAATATGCTTCGAAAACTTGAATTGTTTTATGAAGCTCCCTTTTGTTGTTTATGCAGATTTTGAAGCTTTTACAGAGAATATGGATTCTTGTGAGCCTGATAATAGAAAAAGTTTCACAGAAAAATATCAAAAGCACAAACCTTGTGGATTTTGTTTCAAGATTGTTTGTCTGAAAGATATTTTCTTGCCAGAATCTTTGTTGAAACCAGTTTTTTATAGAGCAAAGAATGAGGATGAAGATGTTGCACAGATATTTGTTGAAAATTTATGATAAGCCAAAGAAGATGATTTATACAAGAAAAAATAAGGAAAAATTCTTTGAAAAGTAAAGAGTGTTGGATTTGTAAAGGTGGATTCAATGAGAAACATTTGGAAGACCAAAAGTCTGTTGAAAATAATAAGAAAATAAGAGACCACTGTCATTTCACTGGAAAATTCAGAGGAGCAGCTTATAACAATTGCAATCTTAAATACAAGTGGTTATGATTCTCATTTGTTTGTGAAGAATCTTGGAAAAAGTGGGGGTGATATAGATTGCATTCCAAACAATGAAGAAAAGTATATTTCATTCAGCAAAAATATAAAAGTTGGAAGTTATTTTAAAGAAATTATAGACAAAGAAACTGGTGAAAAAAGGAAAGAAGAAAAACCGAAAATGCATGAAATACGATTTCTTGATTCTGCAAAATTCATGGCATCTTCACTTGACTCTCTTGTAAAGAATCTTGGGAAGCAAAAACTACATCATGTGAGAAGAGAATTTGGACGTGAAACTAAAGGATCGAAGATCCATGTAAAAACAAATTTGATTTCAAGAAAAAGGAGTTTATCCTTATGATTACATGGATTCATTTGATAAATTCTCTGAAGAAAAACTTCCTCTAAAAGAAAAATTTTTCAATAGATTAAATGAAGCTCGTATTTCAGATGAAGATTATAAACATGCTCAAAATGTTTGGAGAGAATTTGAATTGAAAAACATGGGAGAATATCATGATTTATATTTGAAATCTGATGTTCTTCTTCTCGCTGATGTTTTTGAGGAATTCAGAATTCTTTGCCTTGAATATTATAAATTAGATCCTGTTTGGTATTATACAGCTCCTGGATTATCTTGGGATTCTCTTTTGAAGAAAACAGAAGTTAGATTAGAACTTCTGAGAGATCCTGATATGCTTCTGATGTTTGAAGAAGGAGTCAGAGGAGGAATTTCCATGATAACAAAAAGATATGCAAAAGCAAATAATCCATATATGGGAGAAGATCTTCAATCAAGGAATTCTTCGAATTCAGATTTTGATAAAAATTCTCCAACAAAATATCTTGCTTATCTTGATGCAAATAATCTTTATGGATGGGCAATGTCTAAACCTCTTCCTGTTGGTGATTTTGAATGGATGGATGAAGATGAATTAAAGTATTGGAAAAATTATAGTTGTATTCTTGAAGTTGATCTCGAATATCCAAAAGAACTTCATGATCTTCATAATGATTATCCTCTTGCTCCAGAAAGAATCAAAATAAATGGAGTAGAGAAACTGATTCCAATTCTTTGTGATAAGAAAAAGTATGTAGTACATCATGAGAATCTGAGATTATATGAATCTCTTGGTCTGAAGATTAAGAAGATTCATAGAGGAATAAAATTCAGAGAAGAAGCTTAGTTGGAACCATATATCAACATGAATACAGAACTCAGGAAAAAAGCAAAAACTGATTTTGAAAAAGATTTCTTTAAGATTATGAATAATTCCTTATTTGGAAAAACAATGGAGAATATACGAAATAGAGTTGATATAAGACTAATTAATGATCGAAGAAAAGCTGAAAAGTTAACAGCAAAACCAAATTTCAAACATTTAACATTTTTTGATGAGAATCTTTTTGCTGTTCATATGAAAAGAACTAAAATATACTACAATAAACCTGTTTATTGTGGAATGGCTATTCTTGATTTATCAAAGACTTTGATGTATAATTTTCATTATAATTACATGAAGAAAAAATATGGACGTGAAACTAGAGGATCAAAGATCCATGAAAAAGCAAAAATTCTCTTCACAGATACTGATTCTCTTTGTTATGAAATAGAAACCGAAGACTTCTTCAAAGATATTTCTCCAGATATTGATCAAAAATTTGATACAAGCAACTTTGAAAAAGATCATATTTCTGGAATAGCTTCAGAGAAAAATAAAAAAGTAATCGGTATAATGAAAGATGAAGCAGGAGGTAAAATAATTGTAGAATTTGTTGGATTAAGAGCAAAATTATATTCTTACAAGATGTATGAAGGGAAAGAAATAAAGAGATGTAAAGGAATCGAGAAAAATGTGGTCAAAAATAAAATTACAGATGAGGATTATAAAAATTGCTTATTTACAAAACGAAGTAAATTAGAAAAAATGAATGTTATTCGTTCTCGTTCTCACAATATTTACACAGAGAAAATGAACAAAGTTGCTCTAAGTTGTGAAGATGATAAAAGATTTATTTGTGAAGATGGGATTGATACTTTTGCTTTTGGACATTTCAAAATACAATAAGTCAAAATGAAATCTTTTGATTTGATTTTGGAGAAACTTGCAAAATTTGAGAAATTGACAATTTGAGAGATTGAGAAATTTGGGAAATGGAGAAATTGAAAATTGAAAGATGAGGTTTTTTTTGGAGAAAATGAGATATTTATAATTTTTGTTAATTTATTTTGAACTGAAAAATTGGGAAATGGAGAAATTGAAAATTGGAATTTTTCTGTGGTTTTAGGGTTTTTACCTTGTGAGCTAGAATCCGTTGTTTTCTACTACTACTGTATCCTGCATGACCTACAGTTTAGATTTAGAGAAAAGTTTTCAACATCACATGCATTATTGAGTCTGACTGAACATTTGAAAAATTCCCTCGACAAAGGTTTATTTGGTTGTGGTCTTTTTATAGACTTGAAAAAAGCATTCGACACAGTTAATCACTCTATCCTCCTTGAAAAGCTTGATTACTATGGTATTCGAGGTATTACCAATAAGTGGTTTAAATCGTATTTGTCAGATGTCAATATGTCTCAATTAATGGTCATACTTCAGATATCAAAACATTTTCCTGTGCTGTACCCCAGGGTTCTATTCTTGGACCTATCCTATTTTTGTCATAAATTAATTACCTACCTAATTGCTCTGATAAACTAACATTTCATCTTTTTGCTGATGATACTAACATATACTTTTCTTCGAACAACCTGGACGAGATCCAATCCACTCTAAACATAGAACTCAAGCATGTCTCACAGTGGCTGTGTGTCAACCGACTGGCATTAAACATGGATAAGACAAATTTCGTTTTATTTTATTCTTCTAAGAAGAAACCAGATAAAACTCTATCCTTATTTATTGATAACAAATCAGCTCGTCAAACAAACTCTGTTAAATATCTAGGGGTTTTAATTGATTCTAACCTACCTTGGAAACCTCATATCCTTGAGTTATCCAAGAAAATAGCCAAATCTGTAGGAATCCTGTCCAAAATCAGATATTATGTGACTACCGATGTCCTAGTGTCAGTGTATTATGCATTAATACATAGCTTCATCATATACAGTATTGAAGTATTGTGCCTTACATACCCCTCTTTTCTAAAACCAATTTACATCCTCCAAAAAAAGCTGTCAGAATAATAACTTTTTCTGGACCACGTTCTCATAGCCAACCTATTTTCGAATTCTTGAGAATAATAAAAGTACCTGATTTGATAGAAATCCACATTTCAAAATTTGTATATTTGTGGGATGAAAAGCTATTGCCTGCATGTTTCTATGATTACTATGATTCTCTGAGCGAGATTCATAGCATTCACACAAGACAAGCTTATAAGAAAAATACTTACATTTAACCCATTTAACTCTAATCAGCATAGGAAACGATCTATTAGTTACACTGGAGCCATTTTATGGAATGCCGTTCCGTTAGGGATAAAAAAATCTCACTCAGTTGCTCTTTTTAGTAAAAAACTAAAACGTGTTAAAATTAACAGCTACTCAAGCTCAGTTTAATCAGACTCCATTTGCAATTTATTAACTTCTGTTCAAATCTTCTCTCATCATTTCTGTAATCCCTCAGAACACAAAGATGCATGTACAGGGTATCCTCTAGATTAGTCACTACTACTAGGATATCCTGTACTCGTCTATCTGGCTTGACTTTTCAACCTTAGTTATCAAATACTTTATTTGCATTATGAATTTTTAAACCCTATGATTGTAACTTTTTTTTCTCCTGTAATACTTTGATTTTATTTCCTTTGGTAAAACACTTGTAAATAATATTAATATTAATGGCGAGTACAAATAAAAATTGAACTTGAACTTGAACTTGTCATAGATTTGGGGCCATGCAACTTTTTCAAAAATGTAATGCTTTTTTCGGTTGATTTGCATATGGAAACGTTTCAAACAGAGATAAAACTGTTTTACTAACAATAATAACGTTAAATACAAAGAGTTTCAGTAAAAAATCAGCGTTCTAGTGACTCGAGCATTGAATTTTCGCTAGCAATAGAAGCTTACTGAATTTCTTTTAAGATAATGTTTCAGGGAGTATAAAAGAAGTTCTTTCTTCATTTTGTATTGTTTATGTTTTGTTTTCTTAAGTCAAAAACGTCTTCAAACTAGTCTTCTTACGATGAGCTAGATTTTGTCAAAATCGAAAATTTTGACAGCAATGACGTGACTGCAAGGTCATATGAAGTCATGTGACTGATTACAATATAGAAATTAAACGCACTTGATATGATCTGTCAACTGTGAAAATAACTCTATAATAGCTTTTGTTGCAAAAAAAGTTACTGGTGGGGGTTCAAAGAGCGCCCCCCCCCAGTCTGAGGGACATCAAAAAAGCCCAGTCTGATAAGGGTTAAGAAAACTCAATTTGGATTCATAAAAACATCTTCCTTCATTACATGGCAACTAATACACGACCTCGTAAACTACATGCCAAGTCAAAATTTGCAACAACATTCACTCTTTTGACAAATGATAGGCAATACCAACTTTTTTTATGAGAATTAAACGTTACATCTCTTTTTCAAACTAATCAGATTCCCACCAGCAAGCCAAATACCAATACAACACATAGGGCGGAAGTTCTTTAATCAGTTACCGTGTGTAAGCACCTAACCAAAGAGTTGGACTTTCAACAGCTATCAACTGTATACATACTATATCTATACAGTAAGTCATTTTAAGAATTTTGAATAGTTGTAAACATTCTATAGTTTTTACAGCATACAATAATACTGTACACTTTTCTTTGAGATATAGAAATGCACCTTTAGTTTTTAGGCCCGGGTTAAAAGTTGAACTTCTCATTTGCCACACTAAATTGCAGTTTAGGTCAACCCAAATAAATAGTCGATCTCAACATGTCGTGACCAGAATGTAGCAAAACCTGTCTTTTTGTCAGCGGGCTTTTGAACAACAACACGTTTTCCTGCTTGCCAACCGCTTGTTCTTACAATCTCTTCAACTTTGAGCACAAATTACGTATTGTCTGGTCGGAAGTAATACAGTAGTAACTTTGTTCCCTTAAAAATGACATGTAGCAGTTTTCATTGCCTGAGAACTCGCTATTTACTTTTTCCCAGAAGCCAGCCATTCCCATCTTCCCGCGTATTTTAAGCTTCATAAAATGTTTTTGGGCATGCTCCTAAACAACAAAGCTTCAAAACGAGACTAGAATATAGATAGATATGAATACAGATAGAATCGGATAACAAAAAGTCTTATACTCACCACTTTATTTTAAAAATTGCATTTTCCGAAAGTGAGAAAAAATTATATTTTTCTTTAGCGGAAAATGCCTTAAGCTTGGGTTAACTGAACTGTCACAGGTTATTATTCTGTTGTGTTTCAAAGAGTTGTGGAATGCTTGTTATAAAAAGAAAAAAAAAACAGGGTTGAAGTCTGTTTTATTTTATGACATGTTTCTGAATGAGGCAAATTTCTTAGTTAAACTGGATTTTACAGTATAATGCCCCCGTGAAACGGATATTAAGTGCTAAAACCAGGAACGGGGATTCTGACAAGGAATGGGGGTCTTGCTACCAACGTCTTAAAATGGTTTAGAGGAGGAGGTCTGGAGCCAAGATCAGAATTACTTTCCTCATGGTGTCACTTGTGTTGTGTGGTGAGATCCAAAGAAAATTGCTGAAGCATACCAGATTATTATTTCATGTTAATATTGCAAAAAGGTTTGTTCTTTTTTCATTTTGGGGGGAGCGAATGGGTATGGCAAAGTAATTTTTATTTAGAAAATATAAACTTTCACAGTGCATTTTCGGTAACACCATAAAAGAATGAATAAAATGAATGGATGAATGTTTTGTCCACTTGAACAAACAGTTACAGTTATTCACTAAAAAACTCTTTGTAACAAAAACGGACTTTAGTGGCTTACAAATTGACGTCCAAACATGTTGAACCAACTCGACATGTACGTAAAAGGTCTAGAAGTCCAAACTTCCCATATCATAGAAACGTATAAATAAGAATTTTGGAATTCTCTTTCTAGGACTTTCCATACGTGTGTAATTTTTATACAGATTGTGCATATAACCGATCTCTTCAACTCAAAGTGACTACCAACGTTCTTTTTCTGGAATTCTTGCAAACTTAGTTCTCGTTTTTATAACCGCCGCCTTAAAACATGTTTTTTTTTTCTTTCCTATCATGAATACGACAAAGATTGGTTCTGGGTGAGACGATTGTTAACCAGCTTTTTGTGTGATATGCTCATGTATTTAGGCTGGAAAGCAAAAACTAACCTCTAGTCAAAGCCGATTTTTATTTTACTTTGTAATCATTTTTTGGATAAAGATTGAAAATGTTAACAGCTTATATTAAGTGGTGCCGAACGTCACACATGGTTTTTGTAGCTCGTCGAAGACGCTTGCTCATGCTAGTTAGAAAGTTGAAAAACAGAGACTTGTGTTATGACCAATATATTACGTTCCCAAATTGAGTTCACAAAGCAGTCAAAACAATACAGAAAAAAATACTGCATAACTCAATGAATGAATGGTTGGTAGATTGATAACAGAACGAATGAGTGGCTGCATGCATTAATGAATGATGAACGATTGCAATATAACTGATTAATTGATTGATTGATTGATGGTTCGAATTAATGATTTACTACCTGTATGCATGAATGAATGAGTGAATGAATGTTTGCTCAATTAATAGATTGACTGATTGACTGATTAATTGATTGATTGAATAAATGATTGACCATCGGAACGGATGAATGAATGAATTATCGAGAGACTGAATGCTTGTTTGTTTGATTAATTGATTAATAGATAGACTAATTGACCAATTGATGAATTGATTGGTCGATTGATCGATTGATTGAATGATTGATTGATTGAAAGAATAAACGACTGGTAAAGATTACTAATGTACGCATAAATAACGGCTAAAACAACTTTTAAAAAATGTGTATGTGCCACTTTTTAATACTAGGTTTGGAGGATGCAAGCTTAAGGCATCCACATAGAAATCAAAGTTTTCTTTTTCTTTTGCCTGATTCTACCCCAATTGAAACAAAGACAATGTAAAGCTTTGTAAACAACATTTACAGCAGCAAACATAAGAAGGACGGTTATCATGAACCTTGAAGAACCGGTCACTCATACCGAGACAGCCCGTGTGGTACCATACAGAACACCCCTCACATTGAATTGCTTATTGACCTTTGTCACTGTTTTTCTGCAATGTAGCCCTCGTTCGTCCCAAGCTGGTATACTGCTGTGCTGTATCGTACCCATACTTCTAAACCAACATGGACACCTAGAACGCTTCCGAAGAAGAGCAGTGTCCTTCTTTCTGAGAGACTTCAATAGGGACAGAAGTGTCTTCGCTATGTTAAAAAATCTTTGATCGAAAACCCTCAGAAACCGCAGAGCCATCTTACGCCTAATCCAAGTCACATCATGAAATTGCACACAACCTCTTCGACTTGCCATGCCAGATACAAGCAACATTCCACTTCATTTCACAAAGGGGGTAGGGGGGAAGCCAAATACTATAGAACGAGGGCCTGAATTCGACTTTTCAGTGAAGTTTTCAGTCATTTTCTTAGAAATTTCTTACAAATTTTCATCCAAAAGGGGGGGGGGAGGCCGCTCCCCCAAATCTGCGTCTGGAAAATACTGAAAACAGTGAGCAGAACAAGAGCTCTGTTTCGGTACAAATGGGTTTAATATTAGCGTATTTCTATAAGATGCATCGTATGCATATTCACTAGAAAACTTGTTTATTTCATACAGTATATACTAATGCGAACTTCTTAGCGAAGCATTTGGACTGTTTCTAAAACTTTGCATGCTAGTTCATGCCTAATAGTTTTGATATCCTGTGCAACATCACTGTTCTTTTTTCTCACCAGTACACGGTGTTTGTCAGAGACAAACTCTCTTAAGATCATGTTTAAAGAGAAAGAAACAAGTTGTTGCTTGGTGGAACCTTCAAATTAGAACGCGTTACAGATTCATTTTCAGCTACCGCGTGTGACAAACAGTAAAGCCTGGTCCACACTTGTAAGATAAGCACAAGCACAAGCACAAACGCCAGGCATACGCATGCGCAGAAATGGCTTGGTTCGTTGGTGACTAGAAGGGACGGGAGCCCGAAGAGAACATGCAGCAAAGTTACAATAGAAACGAATCTGGTGTTCTTTCAGACGATTATGTTCTGATTCTTCGGTTTGACAAAAGATAAACGACGGGCACATGATAGTACACTTCCTCACTTAAACTCGACCCCGTAATGATCTCAGGTTAAATGCATGTTCTACTCCTGCAAGAATCAACATGCGACTATAATCAATAACTATTAGAGGCGTTAAGTTGTGTCCGTGGTCAAGGATAACCAGGTGTTTTGTTTTACGTAGCAACCCTGCTTTGTCAATCCTTCAACCAACACGGGATGGTGGGGCGCACCGTCGTAAATGAAGATAACCTCCTCGTCGGGGTCTAGATTTTGCCTCTTCTGGGCCAAGAAGTCGTAAAAGCGAGGTGCATTCATCCCGCCGATATGAGCGGAATGAAACACCAGGCCGTTAACGGGCGATACTGCTAGGGCCAGGGTCACTTTCCGTCCTCACTGGCCGCATACCTGTCTATATGCTCGCTCACCCTGCCTCGCCCTCCCGTGATTTCTGCACTCATCGATAAAAACACAGTGGCGCATAATGGCATGGTTCATGAACCAGTTTCCATATTCTTGCCTTCTTTGCAAAACATCACGTCTGTTTCTGTCCGCTGGGACGGGCCGAACCAGTTTAACGCGAAACAGCATTCCTTCCAAATTTCGAACAACGGTCCGGTCATGAATCAGAGGTTTGGCAGGAAGTCTTCGCCTCAACTCTCCATTTATCTGACTTAGTGTTAGAACACAGTTCCTATTGATGATATCTTCGAGGCACTGCCTCCTTTCGTCGTCAACTAGCACGTTGTTTCGGCCGCCGAGTGGTCTTTCTCTTATACTCCCTTCTCTTATGTATCGAGCGACCAGTCCTCTCGCCGTGGAACAATTTACCCCTAACGTGTCTGCCACTAACAAGTAATCCTCTGCTCTCGTCCTCAAAAGCACGGACTATTCGCTCTCTGTGTTCTATAGGAATTCTATTTCTTCTTGGCATTTTATGCAAGAAAACAGTACAGCAGAAAAAGACCAGGTGAACCGTACAGCACATAGAACTCGAGAAATTGT
>JAOBRG010347354.1:0-28741 GCA_027574985.1 Umimayanthus nakama | reverse complement strand
AGTAAAATCTCGACAACAAACGGTAGCAGAGAAAAAAGAAATGTGTTTTCTTTCATAGTACATCAACCTCTTTCAGTGCAGAAACTTTAAAAGAAATCCTAATTTTGATCCATATTGAGTGGTCGAAAATTACAGAGACAGCCTCTTAACCCTTAAACCGGCAGGCAGGCTACTTTGCCACACATATACAGGCAAGGGGGGGGGGGGGGGAAGGGGGCTCGTTGAACGCACTTTGAATGGTAAAATCGATCAAGGAGCATTTTAGATATCCCAAAGAAGCCATTTGATGCCTTAGAAACTATCAAGGTATGCTAAATTTACTATAAAGCAGGGGCTATCTGAGCATTTGTTTTCAACAGAGAATACTGACTTGTTTAAACAGGAAATGTTATGTATGCTAACGTTTTTGAAAACCAAAAAATTGTTTTTTCAGTGATCTTGTTGTCACCATGGCAATGCAATTAGGTCTCATAATTTTGTTTTTCATGGGCTGTCCCGTAAGAAAACATAATTTCTGCAAATTGAAATGAAAAAATGATACATAGCCAGCGGAGAACTGACAAAACTTGAATTAAGAAATGATCAAGAGGGATGTTTTAAGCTTATTATTTAAATTGTTTGCTGAGAAAATAACTTTACAAGCAAAACAAAACAATCAGGGAAACCCTTTAACTCGATAGCCTATAAAGTGCACGAGTTTTCAAAAGAAATGTAAAATTTTTATTGTTACTGAATTTTGTATGCGCACCGCGAATTTGGCACAGTTGGTAAGATCTCTGACTACCAACCACACGGTCCTGGGTTAAATCCCCGGCCTGTTCGAGGGTTGAACTTTGGGCGACCTTCTTTTGACACAACGTCCGTGGACACGGACATTAAGCTGTTGGTTTAGTTTCTCCAAGTTCTGTCGGGGGACTTAAAGAGACCCACATATATGTCGATAAGAGTAGGATTATGCCGACGTTGTGAACTGTCACCTCCTCTTCTGCAAAGCACCTTCTGTAATTTTGGAAACTTGCAGTAATGTTCCCTTCTCTGTCAAGGAAAAGCTAATTCAACTAAACCAATTCTTTTCGGCTGACGAGAGCGGACAATAGGAAAACCATTTTAGCAAACAGACCCTTGAGTAAAATCTTGACTGTGTCATCATCTGATCATTTAGCTGATAAATGGTGTAAAAACGTAACATGTAACAGAAACTGATTTTAAGGTCCACCCTACCACTTTAAAAAGCTCGGTCACATTCAATTGACTTGTTAACAAGGGCTAGTGATGTGGTATGTTTTTCGACCGAGTGGTTAGGCGCGTAGTCGACATTTCGAGCATTAGCCCTTCGTTGGAGCAGATACTAAGAAAATTAAACCAAAAAGACCCAAAATTAAAGGAACACTGTGCGAACGTTTTAACCGAATTTAAGTCTTTGTATCAGTCGCCAGTAGTTGTAAAACTACCTAAAGCGTGACCTTAAAATTAAAAAAACTCCCGGTATCTTTGAACTAGTAAACATAAAACAAGCCCCAACCAAAGTTTGCCTCCCTTTGTTTTTGTCTTTTGTTACCGAGTTTTTAGTGACTGTTCTTTTGCTTGTCTTACTAATGCGAACCATGTTTAAGGTTTTGTATAAGCTAAAGATGTTCTATATTTTCAATAGATATTTTCAGCGCAAAGGCAGTCGCTTTTGCAATTGCATGGCAAATTTCGGGTTGTTGTAGAACAAACCGCGTTCAAGAGGAACACCTTCAGTTAAGTGCCATACTGACAAAGTATTGAGAGTTTAAAATGAATCCTCAATTATCACAAGAGCAAGAATTTAAATTTATCTAACAGAAGACAAAGGCGTTTCTGTGTTAAACCATCAGTTATCAAATTAATAAAGAGGAGAAAGATCTGACTCAATTTCTTTACCATGCAGACAGTTTTACCAACCTTCATGCTTTCAATTATGAATTTCCTCCAGTGGTTTTTGTGCCTTAACTTCGATCACGGCTGAAATAAAATAGGAAAGGAACGACTGTTTGACAGCCTTTAAACTATTTCGCGTTTTCCAAATACATCTGGAAATAAAACTAATCAACGAATGGCCAATTTAACAAAGTATCTACTAAAATGTTTATTTTCTTGTGTTTACAGAGGCAAGAGACAACAACGAGTTGATGCTTCTGCTTAATCTTATTATACATATTGCTCTTTGAAAATGTGGAATAAAGATTGTTCTAACTAACTAAATATGTTTTGAAACATTTCTTAGGCCTTGAATTTATTAACACAGCGTTATTTGGGATGTATAGATTGTGCTCAAAAGCTCGAAGTATATAACGTGTCGTTTGTAAAATGTGAAATAATTAAGAATTAATTCATTTAATTATAATCCGTGCGAGATTCTCTTTAAACAGCCTTATCAAACAGCTTGTGTACACGAAAACCAATTATCGGCATTAAGCATATCCCGCTGGGAGAATAATTGAAGAGATAGTTATCATGCAAAGATGCTACATTCACATCCTAGCAATGTGCTTCGAAGTAAAAACTTGGCACAGGCAGGATTGAATGAAAACCTAATGCAGACGGTGAAAAATACAAGAAAAATAATAGATAGACTCCAAAGTTAGGATTTAAACGCTTAGAGTATTTACATCTGAAAACATAACAGAAGAAAAAGAACAGTTAACAAAATATATTAAGTTTAGTAAGACGTCTTATTAAGACTGAAATAATTCTATTAAATACAAATATGCATGATTTATAGACAAGTGAGAGTTAAAATGTTCTTTAGTGTATTGCCGCTAATATGTGATTAGCCTTAACACATATTAGTTTCTTTTATCTTTAAAAGGCATCGCTGGAAAAAAACGTAATTTCCTCAATAACTGTGATTATTTGAAATTTGTACACTGTTTTTATTTGTGCGATTTCCGAAGTCCGCGAGGATTAAGGAACTTCCTCAAAAGGACAAAAGCGAGCTATAAAATCAATTTTACTGAGTTCTATAATTAAAAGCTTACAGAAGACACAGAACTCGCTCTTGTCTGTGCCAGTTAAATCACTCTGTTCACTTTTAAGACCTCGTCATAACACCAAAAACTTGTAGATCAAAAAAAAGCTCATTTTGTTTAAGAGAAAAAAGCCTTGTTCAGAAATGTTTATTTTAAAAAGAGACTAACTAAAACACTTCCGATTCTTACCTTTTGTTCAATCAATCCCGCGTGAACTTGAATCACTTGAGGGGTTCTGTATGCGGATAGCAAGTTACAAAATCGCCCGCGATTAATGCTTTAAGTGTCCATGGGCTGTCTGCCAAACGGTTTGACAGTCGTCTAAATTTCCACCTATCAACACAACTATAACAATAGAGTAATATATATGCAAATTTCGAGATGGTGTCTTTCATTTGATTATTGCTTTGTTCAAGGCATTTAGCGCATATTAGCAGCAATTTTCAGGGAGTTGAATCTTTTAACCCTTTACTAATTTCATTAAAGTTTTTGTTTTGAGTTTTGAAATAGAATGTATGCTTAAAAATAGAATTATAGTACTGCTTTGAAAAATGTCTGAATGTAGTCACGTTTTAGGGAATGTAGATTTTGAAATATATTCGGTACTTCTACACATTAAAGCTCTCATCAAGCAATTGAGCATCACAAAACTATTATCAAAACTGACACTTCATAATTATTGGTAAATTTTCCTCGAACACGTATATTAGATTATTAGTATACAAAGAAAAACTATTAGACTGATTCTCCTAAAGATTTACGAAACTTTCATGTTTTGAATTGTTATCAGTGTCCTCTGTTTTCTTTATTTTACAGCTACAAGCACTTAATTCGGCCCTAATTGTATTGTTTTCATGCCACCTCTGCAACACATTTTTGCCATGTGTTGAATTTTAACGCTGCGGAGCACTGAAGGGCGGTCTCCAAGTGTCGCTGTGACATTATCAAATCATTTATCAAGCCCTAATTTGTTTCAGCCAAGCTTAAGTGCTTTCAACATTAAGCTGCCTAGTATTTTAATGGTGGGTCCGAAGCTAAGGAGAATGGTGATATCAATTTAAAAGAATTCTTGGACGAGCAAGTATTAGCCATGAGACAAAACAAACAAGTATAAAACGAATGCAATTGTCATAACTTTTTTTACTAATTTGAAGTAAGTTCTGATCACTTAAATGCGTCAAAGTTTAGCTTCACACCGAAATTTTTCAGAAGTATTTGTTGGAAAAGGTTGAAATGTACAATAACACTCTCTATGAGCTAATGACTGGGAATTGGAAGAACAATTCAGAATGCTAGAAACGCAATATTCGAGGTTGAATAATTACCAAATAACAATGATTTACTAGCTGTTCTTGACAACTCACGGTTGAAGCATTTGGTGCTTATGAGTTATCATGGCGGTTATCTATTAGTTACTTACTATAAAGTGAGTAAATCTTTGTTAAAAAGGGAAAAAGAAAACCCAGGAATATATCACCTTAGGGTCAAGGGACATTTTCGTTGGAGCCCGTTGCTAGGGAAAACTGTAAAAATTCAAAGCTTACTCATGGTTCAAGTATTAAAGTAAATGCAGAAACGCTTTTAGGAAAAGTTTTATTGAGGAAGTTCCTCCCTCTGTTGACGTCAAGTGATGACGTCACCGAAAATCAGAAAATCTCTAATTGTTTCGCAAAAAAAGATAAATGTTTACGTTTTATGTGAAATTTACATTTATGCACAAGATCTGTATATAGTTAAGAATGCGTTTTGAACCATAAAAAAGTATGAAAATTTTACAGCAGAATTTAATCATTTTTTTTGCAAAGGAAAAGTCATGACTTTAAAAAGGTTCCGATTTTTTACAAAACCCATGAATGCTTACGACTGCTAGGAAGGTGACTCCTAAAACTTTAGTGCTAAAAGAATCTGTTTTTATTGAGACAGCGCGAAAAATTTAGAGTTTATTTGCAAAACGGAAGTGGAACTTCAGCGCATGCGCATTGATGCTCATTTTTGCTTTGTTGCTCAAGGGCAGCTTGTTCGAAACAACGTGTCGCAGGAATAGAGTTTGCTTTTATCCTGTTCTTAAAATATATATGATCTTTTATCGGTGCAATGGTAGCCGATTGTTTCGAGGAATTATTACCAAACTTATAATTAAGATGCCTGGCTTTTGCATATTTTTTTTTATCTGAATGTTGGCCAGTAACATCAGACCCGGCTGCACGCCGGATAAGATTTACACGTGCCCAAAGTTAATAAATTGCGTTGCACGAAGCCTCATAAATGTTTCCGGCTTAACCAGGGATAATTTTGTCCCAGTGATTGAGCAGGACTAAGTCCTTATTCTGCTGCTTCTTTGTTGGGAAACACTATACACACCTTTGCTTCATTGGCAGTGTTGGTTTATAGACTGTCTAGTCAGACAGGCATTTTTTCTTTGTAACAGCTTCTAATTTAAAACTAAACAACAAATATGAAACAAAGCTTATGAAAGTCTTTTTGAGGAAATAGAAAGCAACAAATCGGCGATATTTCAGTTATGCTAGTTACAAAGTTTAATAATTCTAAACTAAATTAAACATGCAGCAAACCGGGCCTCGAAAGGTAAAACAAACAGTGAACAAAAGTCAAACCAGAGATACACTTAACTGAGTGGCTCTCAGAGTCGATCTCCGAGTCCATATCACATCTTTACATTTGTTAATGAATATGAATAGATGTCTGTTTCCTTGTGATCAAAAGATACAATGTCAACGAGGAAATAATCGACTTGATAAAAGAATCCATTGACAATGATCATGTGGCGTCTGCCGGTTGTCACAAAATTCCCGCCAAAGGTAGAAACTGAAAAGTGCGGAACTGAGTGATGGACGGTGCGCGCGCTCGCCATTGTTGGCCCCCATTTTACGGAGGTTGTCTGTTTGCAGATGATTTTGGGATGTGTTTTGTATTTTATCCTTGCAACAATTTTTCTTGTTCAGTCTTGTTTGAACAACAGCATCTTATTCCCGTGTTATCTATCTTTGGGATAACAGGGTTATCCGTGGCATGGTTTACAGTTAAAAATGATATTAAAACACTACACTATGCTAATACGAACAAAAGACCAAAAACATATGTTAATATATCTACGCCGTCAACAAAAAAGGGTCTAATAAAGAAAACTAGGTATCTGATGAAGAACAACGGTTGTCTCTTTCGATTGCTCTAATTTCAGTCGTCTTTTAACTGCAGTTGCCTTAAAAAGGCCAAATTTCTATAGATCGAAGGAAAATGTAATCAATTATTGTCAAATTTGTTTGAGGGGGGAGCATATGCAGAAGCCAAATTTTGGCATTTCGCTCAGTTCAATTCTCGCCTCTTTTATGAACTTTTCTCTTGAAATACTATCCTAGTTTGCATATGGTAAAAAGATTATCGAACTAGCACCTTTTAATAGCTTGAAACTAGGAGAAAACCAACGAGTAATTTTCAGTCTCTCTAACTTGATTCAGTAGACCCTTTTCCTGTTGTCACGCTTCATATATATAATAAGTGACAAATCAGCTCAAGATTTGGCTTGGCATTTTATTACTTTTTAGTTTCGTACCGAACAACTAGTGTGGCACTCATCAAATAAAATATTGGTCGATTTAGCTGAAGTGACCTAAAAACATACGCAAAAAATATTGGAGAGGGAGAACCCAATATTTTGGTCCAAAGGCTTGACCGCTTAGGGGCTAAACTCCACTTATCACGGTAACACTCAGATATTTGATAGTAACTTAACAAAATCGTAAAACGCCCAAACACGTTTTAGGAAAAATTAATGGATCTTGTGATGTTTCATGCAGTTGTCTAACAGCCACAAACCTTTTAAGTTGATGTGGGCGCCAAGTCGCCCTCCCCAATATCGGCTCAATCGGATCCTTTGTTTTGAAAACTAACATCTGACAGAAACTAATTGGGCTGAAAAGATCGAGTGTTTCTGAAGTGCTGAAAAGGAGCTCTATCTTAGATATAATCATCTACTGTCTTCTTTACACTTTGAAGCATCATTCTTAAACTCAGTCACTTAGTCACAAAACAATGTAAAAAACCCTTACAGTTTCAAGCGCAATCAAAATTTAGATCAATTTGAGAAGGTCACATCTTGTTTAATACAACACGCAATGCACTAAAGGTTTGAGTGCAAAATAACAGAAACTTCGCTGCGGGTCATTCTTCAAGTGGAGCGTAATTCATGAATGCAGATACCACATGTTCGTTGGTTCCACGAAAGCTTGAGGTTCCAATAACTACTCATTTTAACACGGGCTACTGTTCCACAGTTTCGTTCAGTTATTTGTGTGTTTTACCCACTTTGGTAAACAGAATACTACAAATATTGTTCTAATTCGAGGTTGTGGTAACTTTTTGTTTTGCTTGAGTGAGTGGAATCAAAAATCGCATTCAAAATTGCGTAACTCAATACATCACATTGGGCAGTTTTGACGCACCGCGAGAGGCAAGCTTCCGTTACAGAAATAAACAAGTTAAGGTAGGTAATGGTGCATGACAGCTTAAAAATTACACGCGTAACAGTTCACGAAGCACCTCACAAGCCTGTAATATATTAAAAACTGGTTGAAGACTAGTTGAACAGAAAAATACACTAAACAGTATTGCTGCTCAAAAATCGAAAGGGGAGTCCTGGCACTAATGGATGGAGGACAAATTGTCACATAGAACATTGGCGGTTGATGAAATCGGTAAATTCGATTAAATTGATCAAAGATTGAAAAATCAACAAATGTCTATAACTGGCATTTTTTTCTTTATCTATTTTCTAAGATTTCCTCCAATATCAACTTAATTTTATTGATTTTATCAAAAAGTATCGATGAAGGCTTTTATCGATTAGCCAGAGTAGGAAACTCAACCACAGATAAGGCGAAGCTACTTTGAGATCTTGACACTCAACTTTGACTCGATGAAGAGTATAAAGATCCTAGTTACGTTCCATTATGAACTAAAACAAATTTGAATATATATCTTTATAAACTTTTAAATTGCTTGGGGGCGGCAGTCAGAACGTTAGGTTTCGGCCCAACTGAATAATAGCCGTTTTCAAACTGCAGCTGGTATAAAGGAACTTCATGTGTTATATTGGAATACAATGACAAAGGGGCTAAACACAACATTTCAAAGAAGTTATAAAATAGTAAAACAATCTTCATAAGTACAACGACTGTCTTTGAAATGAATTGTTTAGGCCAACAAAGAAGTAGTCAAAAAGCAAAGAACACTTGATCGTGCACCAAAACTTTTATGACAAAGACTTATAAGTATGTAAAATATATATCTTCATGCATGAGAAAAGACTTGAAAACAAAACTGGAATAAAAAAGTAAATAACTTAAGGCAATTGCGACTTACCTTGCGCGCGTGTTCAAAACAAAACAAGGCCCTCAAACAAATAGTAAAGTATATGTCCAAAGTGTTATATAAATTCTTAGGAATCGCACCAAACATAATACACTCCCTTTGTCCTAAAAGGCCTTGATTGGTAAAAATGAAGACCATAGCCGTCATTTAGGTGGAATCGGAGATACGGGCAATTAATGTTGTGCTATTCTAGAAGCTAAGCGTAACAAAGTATGCGCATAATAACTTGGTGTTTCATATGTATTAGGGCGTTCTGCTTTTTTCTTATCAACAATTTTCTATTCAAAAGATCACTTGCTTGCAGTTTATAAAAAAATACTGGTTTTTGTTTAATTTCGTGTCGAGAGAAGCGTTTCAGATGCACAAGGAATTGTTTGAAAATTACGCTTGACAAGTAGAAACTGAAAATATTGCATGCGTGCTTACAATAGTTGCTACTAAGAATGGCATAACATCCAGCAGGAGCAAAATCTACACCCAGAAAAACGCTAAGTCCTAGTCTGGAGCGGTTTCTTGTATCTATTTAACTGAATTACCCGAATATTTTTTGTATTTGAAAGTGTGTAAAGGTATTTACTGATCGTTTTTTTTATCGTTTTTGCTGCTATGTTCAACATTTCATGCCACCCCCTCCTTTCCAACCCTACTCTCTCCTTAGAACTAGAATAAGCTTAAACAAACTTTTAAACTAACAAGCTGAATCGATCTCTGGCTGCATAACTTGGCCTTGCGTGTCTCCTATTATAATCGATTTAGTTATTCTGTAACCGGAAGCTAGTCCGATAACCCAGAATCTCTCGCACGACAAGTGGACACTCTTACTTACACCAACCCGATGGCATAATAGCTACTTGCACAAGCGCAGTAGCTATAAAAACCGAAACATTGACAGTTATGACATCCTCAAGACGTGGTGTTGTCGTTACATAACGATAAAACTATGTAAAACTAATAAGCTTGTTTTTCTCTGCTAGTCCACCAAGTTTCAATCCAATACGTTCTATCGTTTTTGGAGATATGCGTCCCCCAGGCGAAACACGGGCCAGATAGCGTTAAAGTTCCATTCGTTCGTTGTTTCAGCAAGTGCTCTGACTGTATCAAGTAAAGAGGGTAGAAACCGAACTGATGCGTTGAAAGTACTTGGTCGTTGGAAAGGCAGACCCGTACATCTGGTTATAAATACTCCTTTCAAACACTCTTGCAACATTCCGGGGAGGACGGAAATTGGTCGGTAGTTATTTGGATCAGTATTCAGACATTTCGTCTTTTTTTCTTTTTTATATGCTCCACAGTGAGCCCCCAATGGTAGCAGCTGTAGTTTTCAGAAGTCTAGCAGAAATATTGTCCAGCCCAGTTGCTTTTCTGGTTAAGAGAGATTTGAAGATTTCAAGTATAGCTGTTCGCTGAGTTATTTTTCAACCGAAACACGGCGTTTGTTTTGGAAAATATATTGTGTTTAATACGTGGAACTGCGGCTTTTCGAACAACAAATACGAGAGAGTGGTCGCTAATTCGGCACTCAACAACCCGTGGGTCATATGCAACTTTTGATTTCTGGCTTATAAAGATAACATGAATGAGTGACTTTGAAGGAGCAGCAATTCTAGTTGCCTGAGGTAATATTTGGTGAACTCCGCCAATTGCAACCAAATGTCTCAGGTCTGAACTTTTTGTTTCAGAAGATTAAGTGATTACATTTAAGGAGACCGACAATTGTTATCCATCTTTGTTTTCAAAGTTCAGTGCTTTCACAAACTTTCACAATTGAAGCTAGATATAGATAGAAAGATAGAACTGAAGACAGACACCGGAAGACTAGTCTTGAAAAAAACACCATTTTTTTCCGCGTGGGTGAGTATGCTAAACATGGAATTGATCAACAAAGGTTGCCGGGTATGTTATGTTTTTCGCCAGATGAAAAACAGAGAGAAAACAGTGACGATAGAAAGTTATCCTTGTAATGGTGCATTTATTCAGTATCACTCTTTTGGCGGAAGTTGGGTAAATGTTTCTATTACCGGTTTTCCCCCCTTCCTCCACACTGTGTCCACCCACCGCTAAGCTTTAGAGCTAACAAAGGCGATTTTAGTTACGCAGCTGCCGTATCAGTCACTCAGAAGAAGGGATAAAAGAAACACGAGAGAAAAAAAAGTAGCCACTGTTTTTCACTTGCCATTTATTTTCTGTTCTCCAGCTACTGAAACGCAAGCTGCGCTAGCTATGGCGATTTCTATGATTAAGATCTGGTTAACCATCTTATCTATAAAACCTAAAACGATAGTTCTTTTAAGATCAAGTAACAGTTTACTTATAATTTATTTTAAAATAACATCTCGTCAGGCTTTCCAGTTTGCAGCACAAACAATATGGGAGTTGCTTTTCTAGGGAAATAAGAAACTGCCCAACTTTATAAAGCTTTTTTAAAAAAGCCTTTTATAAGAAGATATTTATTGAAGAAAGGTTTTGAATCGTAACCAGTTTTCACTGTATTTATAGAAAATTTTTGCTATAACCTTAGTTTATCATATTATTATAAAATTCTTTAGGTTGTAATGTAATGCGCAAAAAATATAATAAATTATTATTTTTTACTATTTTGGAATGTCCCTCTCTTCTTCATTACATGTTTTTCTCTAAAGTCCTGACTGTTTCCTTAAAATAAAGGTCTATGTTCACTTCTTTGAAGCTGCGTCATTTCCACCATACTATACAATGTAATAAAAGTCTCATCATCCCAAAACAAACTGAAACACACATGAAGATTTTATCACTTGAGAGTAGGGCTCCCATCGCTCAACGTACACATCAACTCCGAGTTTTGCGCTTTGCGTTACGTCTATCTCCCATAACCCCGTCCACTCGAGTAAATCCTGAGTAAACGATTGCTGAACACAACGCCCTATGGCCTGTCCATTACCATCGTAAACAAGTTCTTCCTCGTTGGGGTGACAAATGGCACCATTTACGTATTGGGGGAACCGATTGGTTGAGTTCTGCCTGTAAATTGTTGAACACATCCCACATGGCAGTCCCAAGCCTGTCGACTTGTCTACTGTGTATCTCGGTTGGCAGTTACACACCTGCCAAGTTCCACGCTCGATTTCGGATAACGAAACGTCGCGTTTCGCCCGGGTGTTTTTTCCCCTTCGTTTTCGTCCCATTTTTTGTCGTTTATCTCGTTTGTTCTTTATTTGTGTCCTACGCAGTGCGTTGTAGTTGGCTTGCTCGAATGAAATAGCTGTGAACTCTTCTTCCAAAGTGCCCGAACAGTTCCGTCTGTGTAACAACTCAATCTGAAAGAACAATAAATAAATATGAGTCCCCGCCTTTACTGAGTAATCATACACATAAAAAGTTACTTGACTCTGACTGACTAAAAAAGCAGCGCAACTCCACCCAATTCCAACTACAAAAGTACAATTTGATAAGCCAAGAAACACTGCTATTCAAAATAAACCAATCACGCGCAAAAGTAATGTGGCTTGATCTGACGTAATATGCAAAGCCACTTTTAAACACAAATTAATACCAAATATAATGAGCATATAAAAAGGTTCGATTCTACACCTACACTTATTTAGATTTTTAAGAATAGTCCTCCCGATTAGTAGTGCCATGTGGACGGCTAGAAGCTTGAGACTCAAATAAAGTTATCGTTATTATATTATTCTTATTTGCTAGCTTACTGAAGGAAGCAGCTTATTAAAAATGTTTAGCTTCAAGATATTCCCCTAATCTGCTGTTTTATTATTATTATTATTATTATTATTGTTATTATTGTTATTGTTACTTATTCATTTCATTAAACTGAACATGCAACCTGAGAACAACAAATACCTCACTGAGTCGATGACATTTGATCGTCTTGTGCACCCTGCTGTCTATCGTCTCAAACTCCTGAGTCTTAAAGTTGTGTGCAGCGTTGCATGGATGACCCATGGTCGAGGGGCTTGGTGTCTTGCGAACCCATTTCTGCGGACCAATTATCGTCATTGTAGTAGGACTCGTAGAACTTAAACGACGTTGTTTACTTGATTTTCGTTTCTTTTCCGTACTTTTAGCCACCGTCGCTGTAGTGGTTCCAGTTGTGTAATTTAGTCCTGTAGCTGTTGTCGGATGTGGCTGCTTCTTTGCAGATAGGATCGGGTTAATAACGTTACTAGGACCTTTGTTTTTCTTAGAAGATCCTTGGTTGTCTGTTCCGACGTTAAGAAATGGTAATCCAGCTGTTAAACTTGCCACAGCTGCCAGAAGAAAAATACATCTTGATGCCTGAAAAGCAAAAAATTCGTTGAAAAAACTTATGCAGTCCATGCAATGTAACAAGCAAACTGGTACATACAGACCTACCCACCTACCTATTACGCATACATGGTGGTTTTTATTCTAATAGGGTATGTTGAAGTGCGTTAATAAACATTCCAAATTAATTACCATCTGAGTGATAGCCGTAGAAAGGAATTGAGTCCACACGGAGAAAAAGAAAAAAATATTCTGACCTTGGTAGGATTCGAACCCACGACCTCGGAAAATTTCATCAATGCTCTACCAACTGAGCTTCAAGACCATCCGGTTTCGAAAACTGTGTCAGATTTGGTCAGGAATGTAAACAAATCGTCAATCGATATCAATGCCAGAATGAGTAATGAAAACATCATTATCATTTATCATTTTTTTTGAAAAAAGGTATTGATCTTTGACGCTTTGCTACCTGCCGCATAACGTTTAAAGACTCAGTTACTGGCTAAAATACAAATGGTTTTACCAACTGGCATATCTACGCCGTTAACAAGAAAGGGGTCTACTGCAGAAAACTAGGCATCTGATGGACAACAATGGTTTTCCTTTTTGAAGTCCTTCCTTCAGTCAGTTCTTTTAACTATAGACTAACTATAGATTAAGCGAAAATGTATTCGAATATTGTCAAATTTGTTTTTGGGAGGGGAGCATGCGCAGAAGCCAAAATTTGGTTTATTCAGTGAAAAAAAACTTCATACGGCATTTCGCTTAGTTCAATTTCTCGCCTCTTTTATTAGCTTTCGCTCTTGAAATACTATCCTAGTTTGCACGTGGTGAAAAGATTATCGAACTAGCACCTATAAATAGCGTGCAACTTGGAGAAAATCAACGAGTAATTTTTAAGTCTCTCTGACATGCTTCAGGAGACACTTTTCCTGTTGACGTGTTACATATATTTAACCTAGAAAGCATAAGGGGTGGGGGTCCATCCAAGCCTAACCCCCATCTATTTTTTTTTCGGCTTAAAACTTTGGTTCCTTGACCGATGCCAAAAGCTTTGGCGCAATTGTTCTTTGTTTGTTAACACATCTTTTGGTTTTAATGATGTGACGTCATGATTGATGACGTTATCATAATAAGTCACGCAACTTGTGTGTTGACTGCAAAGGTGCAAGTTTTCGCTAAAAAGCGACTATTTTTGCCTAAAACAAGACAATTTCATATCATTTTTGTATATTTCAACCGTTAATTGCTGTTTTCTCACCACTGTTTTTAGTGTTGAGTTCGGAAATCTGAAAACTTAAAAATCCAAGTTGGCGGCCACAGTGACGTCATTTACTTTGTTGTGGTTTCCTTGAAACCTATTAAACACCACATGATTCGATTTCGATAAACTGAAAGTATAAAGAAAGTTCCTAACATATACTAAATATCAAGTCAATCGGAAGAAAAATGTTAAAACTGGAAGGGAGGGGTCCGATTGACACCCTACCCCCTTAGATTATGCCTTCGTGTAAATTTTTTGACCTTATGCCTTCTAGTGTAAACCCTTTCAGCCCCAAACACATCTTATGACGTATTGCTAAATTCTACTAAACTTTGCATATAGTTTCCTTGTCAATAGTCTGGGAGAAATTGATATGTTTCTCACTATAGATAAATTGCATTGTATGATATCTTGCGTGTAGTTTGGCGCTAGCTAGAGCGTAAGTATTCAGTTGAATAAAGAATGCGAAGCTCGGGTTAAACTTGCAAAAAAAAAAGGAAAAAAACCCTAAAAAACTTGCAGAAGCTTGCTAGATGAACTGCTATTCATGCAGCATGCAAGCAGCTCGCAGTTCAAAGCTCGTTATACTATACCTTTATCCCGTCCATGTAAAATGACTGCCCTTATATCTTGACTTATACTGTGCCCTGAAACAAAAGTGTTCAACCACATTAATACGGCTTTATTAAATGTTTGGTAAATCATTGTTTGATATATTTTCTACCAGATATTGTTTTGAATATGTTTGGTGGGTGTCTGAATCACACGTAAGTTTACATGCAGCGTTGCTGTAATTAAACAATGCTATGCATACTAAACAGTTTAAATGTTAATATACAGAAACAAGTAAGTCCTTTATCTGAAAAACTACCTTACATAAATATTTCTTTGGTTATAGGTTATTACATCATTTTGCTGACGTCAAAATATTTACTTAAAATGTTTTTGCAACAACAGCAGGGCTCTGCAACTTATAGTAATAGAGAATTTTTTTATAAAGAGAGATATGAAATAGTGTAACATTCATGAGTAGGCGAAACTCAACGGAACTTAAAACATTCTATCCTGACTTTTCTGTGATTTTATATTCTAGAAATCACTCACCTAAGCGCGAACCACAGAACAAATTAAAAGAGGAAAGTTATTTATAGTTCAATTGGGTATAAATAAGCGAGCACAATTAGTACAATTCAGACTATATTGAAATATAGTTAATTGCGTTCCAGCACTGATTCCTTTATCATAACAGAAAGTTTCTATGTTGTCCAGTGACCAGTGTAAGAATATAATACCACATACCATGACGTCAAAGCAAAGACAGTCAACAACACAACTATCCCGTCATTTTGTTATTAAACTCAACTTACAGTCTTCTTCAAGAAGGGAAACTATAAATTGACACCATTAAATAAAAAGCGAAAACTGCATTAGTTGAAAACATGTCTACTAAAATGGAGCGCTACATGCACGATAAGCAATTTGACAGCCCCGCAAGTAACGATTATAGTCAACTGAAACTTTTATAGTATGTATTCGTTTAACTCGAAGCGTTATGCTAATGGTTTGGATAATGCTAAAAAATATTGAATCAAGGACTGTATTAATGATGCAACTGCAGAATATGTCATTATGTAGAAACCCTGCTACTTGGCGTTTTACTTTTAGAACATAAGAAAGGTAATGCTGCCTAGTTCTTTTAATACTTCAATGCCAATTTCATAAGTCATCTTTCATAATCAAATTTTTGAAACTTCATGTAGCTTTATCTTTCTTTCTTTCGCGGTTAGACGCGAAATCAAACGCGCAATTGTTCTAAATGATCGGTTTAGAGAGTTAAGTCGATACAAGTTGCAAAACATTAGTACTTTCTTTAAATAAAAAGACTCTTTACTTTCATTCTATTTGACCTCATATGGCTCGAGGGTGACCTACTGATGTAGCATTCCAGCATTATAGAATATATATGGTTGCAATCTAATATTATAGAATGCAAATATAATCAGTCTTCCAGTCACAAACCAACACGATGGCTGCAATGTAAACTTAGTTTGTTGGGAGAACTTTAGTATTTATGCGTCAATGTTTTTGGAAATAGAGGTTTGCCAAAAAGAGCATTTCTTAATTGTTGTACTTACTAGGCTCAATGAATACGTTGTGAAAGGCCGATGTTGGTGAAATTGAGATTTTAGTGGATTGAAACAAAGTTAGACAAGACAGCGATATTTTGTTGGAAGACGTGGATACTCCTGACCTCTCGAAAGGGCCAGCAAAATTATATCAACCTCTGCTACCTTCTCGCCTATTTCAGCGTTTGTTGAACCTTGCACTACTTCACTTTCAGAGTGCAAACAAGCACTGGCCACTGTTTAGCTTCTGCTTACCGTAAAAGAACTCGGAGGATTAGAGTTTGTTCGTTCTCCGGTAGAGTTGTAGCACTTTAATACATGTGCGTGGAATCTTCGCGAGTGGCAAATACCGGAGTTAGCATTGGCTTTTATTAACATTTTACATAGCTACAAGCGTCATTCGATGGGACGTTAAAAACAAGCCTCTCAATAACATGCTTGACCTCCAATTTGAACTAATAATGGGTTTGTTTTAAGTTATAAGCAGCACAGCACTCCTACAATAAAGCTGTTGTTAAGACAATTTAGACAACTTATTACCATTTCATTTATCACCTTTGGTAATTGGCTAATTTGCGATTATCACTAGGATTATGTAAAGTTGTAAGCAGATCATAAGAAAAAATCTGAACTGAGCTTGGACATTTTGAGCATTTTACGATTTTGATGTACTTTATGAGGTGGCGTTTGTTCAAGTGGTTGACACTTGCTACTGCTTTCAATAAGCATCAAAAATGAAGCACATCCGTTTAATTGACCAGAAATGTTTAACTGAAGACTCATTATCTTGTCAGGCAATGTCAGTGTATTATTGTGAGTCGCCAGATGTTCGAAACCGATAAATCAAAAGCCTTGACCTCTCGTTTGCCAGATTTGTTAATACTAAACCTGACAAAACAGAAAAATGTACGAGACGAGAATGATGTTAAGACGAGAGACATGCTATGACGAACGTAAGCGATGTCAAGTGAGTAACATGTTCGCCTCATACATTGTTTAAATATTTACCACAACACATTGCTTGTAGAGCTAAAAAATAGCCCCTAAATTGCTATGAATAGTTGTTTGGTTATTCAAGGTATTGTTCACTCTTTGTAATGACAATGTACGTAGCTTCATTCACGCGTGTAGCGTTGGCGTATTTGTTATATATCTTTTCCTTCCTGCTTTCAATTGAGGGCCAAAGCCGTTGGCCATCGAGGAGGTAAACAAGCAGGTTTAAATTCCTTGTCTAAGCCGAAAGCTTCTTTGTTCCTAAAATCTGATCACCTATTTGAAAAATCAGACGTGCAAAGAATCAGGAAAATTTATCTTGGGAAGAAGCAGGTTTTCTGTAGCATAAGTATACAACGAGTAACACTCAAAAAGACGATTCGTTTAGCGTAAGGAAAGAAGAACTTTCAGTAGTTGCGAAACTTTATTTCTCCAGCCTGCTCATCGCATATACACAACTTTTTAAAATAACAAGAATGAAATATTACGTTCCTTTAAGAGTCTAAACCCATCTACCAGTTAATCCATCTTTTTAAAGCTGGGAATCAGCAAACATTCCCTGCTGCTAAAAAAATCGTGCTATAGGATTAAACTTGAACTTAGCCGGCTAAGACTTCCATAAAACCTCTGCTGAACTTGGAAGTTTAATCATTTAGAGAAACATTCTTGCGGTTTACCAACGGGTATCTGGCCTCACAATCGGGTTTGTAGTGGTCACAGCTACATTATTTCATTGTCCCTGGACTACCAGGCTTCTCTCCAAGCTTATCCCGCGTCTCTTTTGTTTGTAAAATTAAACTTCGTATGGTGATCAGTCTTTTCTATTTTTAGCTTTCCGAACCTTATTTTAAGCCACGAACTTTTTTGGAGGCACGAGATTTTACGTTTTCTAGGCGTACTGTACTTGGAAAATACAGCAAAAAATCATGACGTATTTCTACACATTCTCCCTTTGTGTTTACTGAGGAAGGAACATAAGTTGTGGTGGCAACTTCGGGGTGTAATTGTTCCCAAAAAAACTCGAACTATTCCCATTTAATCTTAGGAACTATTTTAACTCCTTATCTTACCTCAAGTAAAGATGTTTTCAAGCCAAACCCGGAAACGGAAGAAGATTTTTTGCACTATTGCACATTACACAAAAATACTGCACGTGTGTTACAAGAATTTAAACTGCTAATCATTGAAGTTAAAAAGATTTCTTTCGTTATATTATAAAATTCTATTTTAAAATCAGCTAAGTTCCGTACTTGATTCAGTTGGAAGAAGATGCAGTTCGAATTTCTCGTGTATAAGTAGGAAAATGTACATTCCCTTGAAATATTTTAAAAAGCTTGCCTGTTGATAGAAAAAGTATCATCGGCCGGTGGCGGTGAACGTGCAGTAAGACATTCCTTGTTTGTTTGGGAGTAAACAAAACCGCATAAAAACGAAGAACTTTGTAGAATATTTTATCATCAACAATTTTAAACAGGAGTAATTGACAGTATATGGTATATGACTTTGCAGAGAAATCAGACAGAGCTACTGCATTTTGAATACATATTAGAAGCCTGTAATTCCATAAAAATGATAAAAACAAAAGAAGGTCATATATTTTCATGCAAGTTCAATGGTTTGTGTTCTTGTCTACAGAACTGAAAGTGTTTTAACCCTATTCAGACTGGGCTTTTTTGGAGTCCCTCAGACTGCGGGGAATACCTCTTAACTTTTTTGCAACTAAAGCTATTGAAGAGATATTTTCACAATTGACAGATCTCATCAAATTTGCTTAATTTCCATCTTGTAATAATTGGTATGACGTCATATGACTTCACAATTACGTCAATACGGGCAAAAATTTGGATTTTGACAAAACCTAGCTTATCAAAAGAAGAATAGTGTGGTAAGATGGTCTTAACTGCGCGGCGTTGGTTTGCTTCTTTTTGGTCGGAAAGCTTAAAAACTAATGAGTGCTACACTGGGCATGCGTATTCCTGGATTGGTCTGATAACGGTAGCAGAAGACTGAACACAGGTCACGGGATGATTCATAAAGCGTACAGACGTTTGCTTGCTTTAGCACAGATAGAAACTTCAGTTGACACAAACTATGATATACCTGTTTACACTATATTATTATACAACTTTGTAAATAGGTTTTTTTATTTTGGAGAAAGAAATAAAGTTATCATTATTATATAATAATAATAGTAATTATAATATAATAATAATAATATTAGTAACAATAATAATAGTAATAATTATAATAACATTAAGAATTACAATATTACAATTATTACACCGGCTTTTATCATGATAGTGTTCTTTAAAATCAGTTGATGTTTGTTATTGGTTGATCGTCCGGGTTGGTGCGATCCTGAAAAGTAATAAAACACATACACTAACATAGCTACTAATTACTTAATTAATCAAGTCAATGACTGATCTTGCAGTTTTAAATGTCATTCAGTTTGTTATACTCAGAGGTGGAGCACTGTCTGGCGAAACTTCAAACAATATGAGATGATATTAGGGCTCTGTTACTTAGTAGGGATTTAAATTGTTGCACTGTTTACGACACATTTCTAATTATGTCCAGCTGTTACATCATCCTTAGTTTTTCCTTTACCAGGTATCAACTAATGCATTGTCAAAGTTTGGTGGAAAATACGGCATTATATTTAACCCCATGACCGACTTAACGATGACTCTAAAGATAACTCTCATACAACAACGGTCCTACTTATAATTTATATTGAGTGAGAGGCATTATTTGCTCGCTTTTTGCTAGGGGAAGTGTCGTCATATAACTTACAAATACTTAACGAAGCAAAACAAGTATAGAAGGGAAATCATGTCATTTCGATAGACACTTTCTTGTAGTCAATTTTTTTTGTTCTTTATCTTATTTACTTTTTATATTTTAATTACTTAAACCACACACCAACCGTACGTTGTTCCAATATATTTATAATAACTGCTTAACAACACTTCAGTTTTGCTACCAACTCTGCCTTTTAAAAATTGTCATAAGAAATAAACACATGCAACCGTTATGGCATTATGAAATTATTCTGATTCTGGTTCGACATCCATGAGTGCGTAAACGTTTGAATACATATTATAATATGACAAGGCTATCCTAACATTAACCGACTCGTTTGACTTTTAGGCAGTGCCGATGAAGCTTCAGTCAATAACTTTTGACTTCAAAACGTGTAGCTGGTAGGAGATGATCATTTGAACCCTCTTTAATAGGCAGAAATTTAAAACATACTGTATATGTTTTGATCTGTGCTGTAAAAACAGGCACGATTTAGATATTTGAAACTGAAGTGGTTTGTAGCCAACCATTCTGTGTTTGCACCACAAAAATTAACTTCACATCCTTTTTTCCCACGACCCGCTCCCCGCCTGGCCTTGAGGCTCAGTTGGTATAGTAATTGTGGTCCGTCTGTTCCGGAGGTCGTGGATTCGAACCCAACCGTGTGGGCCAATTTCCTTTCTAGAGCTAATGTTCAGTAGGGATTACTACATTTAATTGTACCCGGCGCTATTATATAAGTTCTGTAAACGCCACAGGATAATAGTTAATTTCAAGCATGTAAAGTAGCTTTCATTATGGGAATGAATATTCCAGCAATCATTTTTTAAAGATTAGTTGGCCTGAAAAAAATAACACAGACATTTACAGTACTTATTTTTGTTGCCCTGTCGTGGTTCATATATTTGTCTGATCCACATCTAAAACTTACAAGACTGAAAACAACGCCGTATTGCGAGGTCGGGCTATTTCTGCTAAACTGCATTGATCAAAAATAGTCTTGCACTGATATTGATTTTAGGGCAAAAGGTTACGTCAGTTGTGTAAATTGTATACTTTAAAGACTTCACGTTTTTCAGGCGTGTTTTCGAGTCGATGTTTTTGACCAAACAAGATAGTCAGTCAACAATAAGTTTCTTGCGATCCCGGTGCGGTGAATGGCAAATTCGTCAGTGTCTCAGTTACCCGATTATTACAACTACACTTGTTTAAACTTCATTAAACTGAATTTGGTTTACGGAATTTATTGCCTCATGACACAAGTTTATTAGATTGTTCTAGTTAATGCCATTACGAGTAAAAGACAAAGTAACGTATCGCAATTATAGCACCACGCAACAAACAAAATGTGCGGATTTAAGCATTTACTTCATCAGTTTTAAACTGAAACCATGTTCAGGAAGAGCTTTAACGCAAATAGTACTGAAAACATACTACACTTTAGGACAAGTCCACCCTTACAATAAACCAAATATTTAAGTTTTGACTTCAAGGCAGGGCCGTCGAAGCTTCAGTCTACAAGTTTTGATGTCAAAGGTGTAGCGTGTATGAAATGATCATTGAAAACTAACCAGCACAAATTCGGGGGTGGAAGCTGAGTCTTTTCAGTATGATAATTCGTTATTCCCAGATATTTTTTGACCAATGATTCATGATTTATTTATATAATTTCTTCATGATTCATTTGTGTTATAATGAGGCAAAAACTCAAGATTCATTTTTATGTCCATGATTTATGATTCACAGGCTGCGAGATGATGTGATTCATGATTCAAGATTCCGCTTCCACCCCCGACACAAACGTCTTATATCAGTTTTTTTAAGGCGAATTTGATTTGTATAATCTGTTAGGTTGTTTTAATTAATGACCTTACAAGTAAGAACCAAATATATTACAGTTTGGCACGCAACAAATAAACTGTACCGACTTAAAAGTTTGCATCACCTGTTTTTGAAATACTTGTTCAGGAAGAGCTGTGGTGCAAATATTATTTAGACACAGCTCTCGGTTTGACATTAAGTTGGTCACATACAAAATAAATACAATCCCCGTATCATACCTTGATCACGCTCTCTCTTGTGTGAAAGAACTCATGCAGGCTATCGACCTCACGTCAAACCATACAACTCGTCGAACCAGGAGGTCAAGAATAGAAAAACTTCTCAGATTCCTAGAGTAAAAGAGGAAGAGTTGCGTGATAATTCGTTAATATTCTTACTGACTGATGTCCCAGTAACACCCGGAACGTTTTAACTGCAAGGGTTATCGAAAATTACCAGGTAACACTATTTTTAGATGGTTAAGCAAAGATTTTTGATACTGCATGTCTGGCACCGGCACTAAATGCGTGGGTTTTGAAACTGGGTAAATTAAAATACGGTCTCCCTGCGGCTGAACTTTAGAAACTGCAAAGAGTTCAAAACGCAGCTGCACGACTCATTATAACGTCAAAGGAAAAAGGCTACATCTCTAAAATCCTTTGGCTTACAGTTAAGAATAGGTTAAAATTTAAGCTGCTACTACTCATTTTAAAGCTCTCCATAGTCATGTACTAAACTATAAAATCGAACTTAGAGTTAGAGCAGTAATTCTATACGTACATATCCATCTATTTTAGTTGGTAACCTATCAATTCCTAAATGACACAACAGCAGCTTCGGAGACAGGAATTCCTCGCCGACTGCTGCTCTCTAAGCGCCTTCTTTTAACAAATAGAAATCAATTACTACTTTATTTTCAATTAATACTTTATTTTGTCCTTAATAACAACTTATTACAACGAAAGCCAAAGCCAGAGGCTTAGATGACTCGGTCAGCATGAAACAAGAGGAATGACATTCACGCGTTTTTGTTTTTTTTGTAAGAACAAACTTTATAAGAACATCAAGGCTGTGATTTGCCCAAATATTAAGGATAAGTTAAGAACAATCGCCAAACTGAAATTTTGATCAGACACATTAAAAAAAAATCCTTGTGTACAGATTGAGATCTACATGTACATAATAACTTGTTAGAATTAGATTGGTCATGGCCGGGCGCTGGAAGAGTGAAAAGCAAACTCGTGACTAAAGCCTCCAATGCCAGGCGTTCGCGAACGTACGCCGGCTGTAATTGAAAGTTTCATAATTTTTTCGCATACTGCTGGATAAAACCAAAGCAAACACGTATTTCTCAGCGCCTTTTTATTGCTCTGGGCAGCTTATCCACTGTTTGAAAGGTTCGGCTTCGCATTTTAGTTACAACTTAAGCAATTTCAAATACTTGCCTGAAAATACACTCAGAACTCTACAGGATTAAAATTAAAAACTCGTACCTTATTTGTCGGTATCCCGCGAAAAAAGACTCAACTGAAAGCTCACTTACTCTTTGTATTTTGCAAGTGATTCCTTCGTGAATGGGACGAGCCCGTTCTGGAATAAGTAATGCTTCAGTTCAGGATGTAGCGATAAGCTGTCTTCCGTATTTGGTGATCAGTCAGTAGCTAGACCAGGACTATTCGTGATTACTGTGCAGGTATCGTTGGACGCGTCTCTTTCTGCTAAATGCTCGCGACCCCTTACGCTGGAACGACATCTGTTTTTATTGATTTATTGATTCAGTATGTCAGAAATACCTCAATTTAGCCAAGTAACCCATTTTCCGTTTCTTATCTTGTGAGCACGTTAAGCACTTGAACTACTCAAACGTGAAAACTTAGACTTGAAACTTTGTTTATGGCTACCTTTATCACAATCGCAGTATGTGATTGCTGAAAGCCTGAAACTATTAGCATTGACTGTTTAAAATAAACAACAAACAAACACTACTTTTTTTAACTTTTGAATCCCGGTTTATGAACAGTTGTTATAACTTACCTTGATTATCTCTATTTTATATCTGTTTTATTTTTCCACTTAAAATTTTATTTGTGGATTCCAGGGGACCACAGTTGCGTGAAATAGCTGCAGTGTTCCTTCACAAAATATCGTCCTTTGTATTGTGATAGTAGCAATGGGGAATTGCCGACTTACTATGTTCTGCCAGAAACACTCTAAAAATTCAGTTAATCATAATCATAAACATAATCATAATTATAATCATTTTGATAATCATAATCATTATCAAAACCATAAGCATAATCATTATCATAATCAAAATCAGAATCAGAATTATAATTATAAACATAATCATAATCATAATTGTTATCATTGTCATAAGCAAAATCAAATTCCTAATCCTAATTCTAATCCTAATCCTAACCTAAATCTTAATCTTATTCTTAATCTCAATCTCATTCTCAATCTTAATCTTAATCATAATCAAAGTCAAAAACATCTTCAAAATCATAATCATGATTATATTTATATTAATGTCAGTTCAATAAGTTTACACCACTATTTTACTCAGTAGGCCAGTTCAACATCGCTTTGGTGTCAAAGGCAAGGCTCTTGCGTGGCTTCGCTCTTATCTTTCGAACAGAAGCCAGTTTGTGTATATTGAGAACGAACGCTCCTCAAGCCGTTGTCTCTCATCTGGTGTCGCTCAGGGCTCTGTACCTTGGGCCCTTGTTTTACTCAACGTATGTTGCTTCGCCCGCAGAGATAATCCAAAACACAACAAATACGACGATACCCAAGTATATTGTCTTTTCTTCCATCTGTCAAAACCGAACCAGACCTCTCCAGATCTCGGATTGAACTGTGCATCCAGGGTATTAAAAGTTGGATGACGGCAAATAAACTGAAATTAAACGGCGATAGGACGGATCTTTTCACAGCTCATCAAAGCCGAAAGTACACGTTGAAATGTGTCAATGCTAGGACTGGTCTTATTAGGGAATAGTCATTAATTATCGGGGCGGGACGGCTATTTTTTCTGCAAAAGAAACGCCCAAATAAAAACGTTAACTTCCCCTTTAGTCTGTCCTGAAAACTGTGACTATCCCCTTTCGTAGAGCTTAAAAATTAGGACCATACCCCATACGAAACTCTAATTTATACAGCATTTAACATTGTTTATACAAGGACTAACTGTAAAATCCATTAATGTTTTGACATTTTGACATTTTGCAGGTTCTGCCAGACTTAGTGACTGACAGTACATCCCCATTATCAAATTCAACAATACTAGCATCTGCACCACCAACAACACTATCATCTTCATCCTCTTCTGAATCATCTTCACCTTCACCATCATCATCATTACTGTCACCATCGTTGTCTCTATCATCATCTTCATCATCGTTATTATTGTCATCACCATCATCATTATTACACTCCTCTTCACTTTCATTATCGTCTCCTATCTCTTCCAAGAAACATCGTCTTCTTCTTCCTCATTCTCCTGATCCTCTTCATCATGTGCGACTTATGATCTTGCGACTTATGATCTTGCACGATCTGTATCCAGCATGTCTTGCTTCAGTAAACCTTTAGCACAGCTGATGTAAGCGGTCAGATGGATGGCGGAAGTACTTCCACAGCTGTTAATGGCTCTGCCAGCCAGGCTGAAACCATATGCTTTCCACCTTTTTACGTTTCCTCAATCAGAAGAGCAATTGCCCTAATTCCGGATCCAGCATCTTTTGGAGGAATAAGATTAAGTATTCAGACTCATGCAATTGCTTGTTCCTATGGGCCATCTGTGCACGGTATGTATGTGCTTCACAATGTAGGCCATATTCATCCACATCAGTGCTAAGAACATTAAATTCCATTATTCCGTCTAATGCACGCATGGACTTGTAGTTAGTTAATGAACATTACCATGTAATCTTTTGCCATTGCGAGTCATACTACCAGTTTAGTTTTCAAATTTGAAGTGTCTAGAACTTTTGGCTGATTTTGTTGAAATTAAATTTAAATCAAATTTTTTGCCATTCTAATAATGTTTAAAGTATTTTAACATCAACAAAATTGGTCAAATGATTTAAGGCTTAAACTTTGCATTAGCTATACGTAATGACGTAATCCAATAGTGCAAAAAAGAGTAAAACGCGAGCATAGTCTGCTCCGACGAAGGGCTAACGCCCGAAACGTCAGCTGTAAACCAAACCTCACAGGCGAAAACACACCATACCAACCCTTGTTGATTAATGCCATATTCAGCTTATTCGCCAACGCAGAAAAAACAAGGTTTTCTTTCAGAACTAGTCTTCTGTTGTTTAATCTGTATTACAGTTGAATATTTGAATGTCTCAATTTAGCAGTAGAGTACTATGTTGTTTCACTACTTTCTATTTTAAAAATACATTTTGTGCTTAGAACAATTTTGTAGCCAGGAGCGCTGCTTCCTTGGAGGAGTTGTTCAAAAAAAATTTTATCTTTGATTGGTTTTTTTTAATTTTTATAGGATTAGCCAAATTAAGCTCGATTTCAGGCTTTTACTCAAAAAGGAAACAATATGGTTTGTAAAGTAATGCACTCTAAAAGGCTAAAGCACTCCTAACGTCTTGTACACCACCTAATTTTAGATCAATTAAGTAAATGATGATACTGAAAGGACATTTAGTTTTAGTTTCAGCAGCCAAGCAATCGTAAGAAGTTTCTAACCTTTTATAGATGACAAGTTTCGAGTTCGAGCTGATCACCAATATAGTTGTTTTTGTCGTAGTTTACTTCAGTTATAGCTGCCATTTATTAAATAACAATTTATAATTAATTGTTGCTTTGGTACTTAATAAAATTGATATTTATGTAGTGTATAAGATTTATAGAACATGATAGGAGAGAAAATGAATCAAGTGGCACCTGGCTGAGTGGAAACACGAGACCGCAAGAACTCTTTCATTTTTAAAATTCGGGGGTGAAAGCGGAATCTTTTCAGTATGATAAATCGTTAATCCTAGATATTTTTCAACCAATGATTCATGATTTATTAATAGAACTTCTTCATGATTCATGATTCATTTGTGTTATCATGTGACAAAAACTCAAGATTCATCAGTTTTTGTCCATGATTCACTGCTTGCGAGATGATGTGACTCATGATTCCTTCACTTTTTTCGCCGTGATTCATGATTCAAGATTCCGCCTCCACCCCCGATAAAATGTAATTTCATTTCTTAGTTAAGATCTTATCGCAAGTTTCTTGTTTTTATGTTCTTTTTCTTTACGACGTTTGTCTAAGTTCTAAAACGTGTTGAGACACCAATATAACATTACGTATGAGGGTGTTGTTTTAACATTCTTTAATTTGGCTTTGGTGCCTCGTCTCTTAGACGATTAACATCTTCGATTGTTATTTAGACTCGATTATAACATTGATTTAAAAATACCTAGCTTGGTAGCTGTATTTACTTGGACGTTATACCAAAAGTTATCATGAATGCAAGATAATAGGTTTTGGAAATCCAAATTTATTCATGCGTACTTCTACTGTTTTCACTTTTGAAATCAAAATTTTTATTTTTCAAATCAAAAGTGACAACTCTGGTATTAAAAAGAGCTTTAAAAATCAAAACTGAAATTATTAAACCAAAAATCAAAAGTAGAAAAAAATAATCAAAGTTCTCATTTTTTTCTAAGTGATTGTCAAGCACGGAAAGGGCTGGTCAAACGAAGAACTAAAGTGTTTGCAAGCTAAAAGTTCTCGCAAAACCAAGGTTGTTGGTCTCAGTCTCTCTCGACAGCGAGGCCCCGAAAAATTGCTGGGGAAAAAAGGACTGGGGAAAAGGGAGGAAAAGGAGAGGCGGCAGGAAACCCCCGGGTTTTTGAGTATACAGCGTTCGCCCACGAACGCGGGCTTTTGATTGTCTAACTGTGACAGGCCGTCAGAAGCGTGATGTGATATCGGAAAGAAATAACGGTCGAGTCTAGCACTGTAAACATTATAATTTCAGAAACTCTTCGTGAAATAAAGGGTAGTTTGGACGAAGTCAAACAAGAACAGGAGGAAGTGGTGGTTTCCCTACCAGTTTCTCGAGAAGTTCTTGCCGTTTTGGCAAAAGACTTTGGAAAAAGTCTGATTTTTCAAATGTTTGTTGGAGCCAGATCAAATATCAATTCGCAAAATGGAGAAGATATCCAACCAAAGATTCTTGTGATTTGTCCGCTGGTTGGTCTCAATAAAGACCAAAAACAAGAGGCACAGTCGATGGGAATCAGCTATGTGATGGGATATGGTAAGGGTTGACGGCTTACTAGCTTGGGATCGACCTTTTCGTACAGGGCTTTCTCATGGAGTCGATGCTGCCAATTTTGCCTTGACGGGCAGTTTCATTCGGCGTATTCTGTTCCTGTCCCAGAGCCGCCTTTAATTTTCAAGTCGATAAAGGTCAGCACGGTTTCTTATTCTTCGGCCACACGGGTTGCACACACGACTTGAAAGCTGTTCTGATTTTTACATGTAGTTTTTAAAATCCAGTTACCTTTGACAGTGCAGAAAGCACACCTCCTCGACTCTCTTCTCGTCGTAAAGAAACCTTCGGCCCTAGCTTCCGTATTTTTGTCCAAAAATGCACTCGCAAATGCGGCAATAATTGTCTTTCGACAGCTCTTTTGTATTGCTTGAAACTTGTTTCTTGTTGGTGTTTTCACTGCTATATTTTCTTTGTTGAGGTCCATTTGCTCGACCACAGTCTTTTTTTGTTTTTACATTTTAGAACGATTATGATTGGTCTGATTTTGACTGATCAGAAACTGGGTTATATCAAACGCGGTCGGGCGTGAAGTCCTGCCTGCTCTCTTTTCCTCCCTTTTTCCCCAGTCCCGTCTTCTCAATTTTACGCGCCAAAACTGACAATTTCAAAAACAGACCTTTTCGATTTTGATCCAATCGGAGAGCCGGCTAGCAGGCTAAGTTTCCTCTCGAGTTCGGCGAGCCGCAGAACTCCTGCGCGAGGAAAGACAAGAGAAACTGTTCATACGATAAGCTAAGATAAGAAGCTTTATTTATACAGGTATCACCTTCATTAAAATAATGTTCTCCCAAATGAACCTGTCTAAACTAC
>JAOBRG010347343.1:0-13833 GCA_027574985.1 Umimayanthus nakama | reverse complement strand
TGCCCGCTTCAATATCGATATTTTGCCAGATCGTCCGTGTACTTTAACACAGAAATCATCGCCAACGATTATCTCCTTGTATTTGTACTTGTACCTCTCGTTGTCATCGTCACCTTCATGAGCACTTACTAAGCACAAACCTTTCCATGGAGGAGAAAATATCATACAAAAGATCAGAAATACACCTCAACCTTATTGTAACAACAACAACAACATCATCATCAACAACAACGACAAAATCAAAAACAACAACAACAACAACAACAACGACAACAACAACGACAACAACAAAAACAATAACATCAACAACAAGAATAACAATAATGACAACAGCACCAACAACAACACTAACTATAACAACAACAACGACAACAACAACGACAGCAACAAAAACAACATCAACAGTAACAACAACAACATCAACAACAGCAACAACAACAACAAATTCTTTTATTGCATTTCACACTTCTACCATTACAACACAAAAGAAATACTTTACCAATAAAGAAACTGTTAATTGGGAAAAAGTTCGTTTTGGAAATGTCTGGTGCCTTAGGTTTCCGTGTATTTTCAATTGGACCTTAGTCAGGTTTTGTCAGAATGTTTTGTAGACATTTAAGAAAAACTAACATATACTTTCGGAGAAAAAACTGGTTATTCAATAGTTTTGGTGGAACTGTTTTGTTAATAGACATCCAAGAACGTAACTAGACTCAAAAATTCATGGGGTGAGAGGGAGGTTTGTTCTCCCTGCCTGACGCCTGCTAGGACCCTGCTAATCACTGCAATGTACTGAAAAAAGATACTGTATAACTAACTTCCGGTCCAAAATTTTTGGGGGGAGAGGGGGCATTTGCCATCCCTGCCTTGCGCCCCTGCTTTAATCACAGAATCGTATAGAAAAAAATTACCCTTTTATTAGTTTCCGGTCCAATTTTTTTTTTTTTTTTGGGGGGGGAGGGGGGCATTTGCCCTCCTTGACTAACGCTGGCTACACTCTGGATATCGTTTGGCTTTCTTAGAGTAGCTATGGGTACTGACACGTTTATGCTCATTTGGTTATTTTTGGCACAAATCATTTGCCTTGACTTCAGTAGAATTATAAAGTTAGATTTTGAAGCAATTAACTTGTGTTATGTGTTTGTACGTCACTAGCAAAGCGCGGGAAGTGTTGTTCAAAGCTACTAGTTAGTTAGTGTTTTTGCTACTTGTGGGCGACGTTTAGAAAATATGGGCTTGTTGCTTGAATGAAGGAGTCCCCAAAGTTTCTATAGATCTGTATCTTTACAGTTGTGTCCTTCCAAAAATAGACCAGTGATACACAACACATTTATTGATGTTGTTGAGGAGATTCATCCATTCAGGTAACTTGTAATATCAACGCCATAGTCGGGGTGAACAAGGCCACAGGAGTGATTGAAAGCTTCCAAAACATTTGTAAAAACATTCTTGAAAAGTTTAAACTTTTGATATTACATTTATTGATCTTTACCGCAAACTTATCCTAACCTAGCCCTAATCAAAGTTCGAAACCTAACGGGTAAAACTCTACAATCAGCTAAAACAAAACGTTTTTTCGCTGGGAAAAGCTAAGCAAAATATGTAGAACAATCTGGGGGAAAAGTAAAAGACAAACTCGCCGTCAAAGGCTGCGCCGTCAAAGGTTGCAATATTAGTTCAATATCAACATCAAACGCTCAGCCACTAAATCATTTGTCCTAAATATCTTTTGTGAAATTCTCGAAAATAGAGTTATAAATATCTTCAAAAATTTTCTGAATATCTCAAAATGTTTTAGAAATAACTCTAATATTACGACTCCGTGACAATTGAATTTCTTCAATGTGGACAATTGCAACAAGTATAAATAAAAAGTATTTTTTATTGCTCTAATGGATAGTAAAAGGAGGAGAAAACTTGCCATTCCGTCGGTAGAGACAACCAAATTGGTGCAAAAACTAATGAAGTTGTATCTTAAGATCAGTTTCCTGATGTTACAAGAAACTCTAAGAACGTAGACATTTTTGAATCCAAAGTAGATTAGTTGGTCATTTCATTGGCTTTATAACAATATAAGACTATAGTAAAGTCATTCCCTGTTTTGCAGTGCGCATCTCTTCTGCGCATAAAAGTAAAATCATAAGTTTTGGAAAATTTTACCGTTCCTTGACAAAATACTACAGTTAAATCGACATTTGGTAAAATTAATTCGAAAGATTGAAAGTTTTTCGATTTAAGCCAAATTTTGTAAAACTTGTCCCAGCCTCCCTTCGGAAAATGAGCAAAAAACGTCCATTTAGGCGATATTTTGCACAATATATCCTAAGCAAATTCGGTGACCCCTGTATTTTTTCGCTCATTCAATTGGTAGTTTAATGGTCTCAAATACTTGAAAAAAACAAAAAAAAATATCGAGCGGAACTTGAAATATAACTGAAAACGTTTTTATTAGCACATAAACATCGCCTTTTATGTACGTAACGATGATAGCGTTTCTGTGTCCTTTTCTGCTCGAAGTTACAAGTTTGAACGCAAAATTGCTTTGAAAACTTGGGGTATACTCAAAGCTACTTATTTAATTACTTTGTTAAATATTTCGAATGAAAACGTAAACAAGGCTTTTTTTTTAAATAAGCAGACATATCAATTATTTCGAAACAAGGACCAAACAGCTACTCAGTATGTGGCATTATTAAACAGGGGTGCGTTTGATTAGTTACAGCTCTCAAACGAAGTCGGGCGCCCCCTTTTTTATTACGTCTTTTGGATTCCCTCACGATAGGCAAAGTATAGACAAAGTTTAAAAAAAAAAGATATCGAGCAGATTTTTTTCGGGGGAATAACCTTAAGCGACATTTTGAGAACGTCATTAAAAAAGTATTTGTTATCTGTTTTGCTGGATTATCGCAGTTTTCGTTTTCGACCCTAGGTATTAGTACATAGTTTCTAGCAAAGTGAGCTACGCTTAAACACAATCAGAAATAAAGTCCAGTTTCATAAAGCTCATGATTTGAATAAACATAGTTTGTAACTGATCTGTAAAAATGTTTCCTACTTGCATACAGGTTTTAACACTTTTACAAAATACACTGAAATTTCGATCGTTCAACGCTCCAATCGTCAAAGTAATAAAGCCTGTGGCAAAAACTGAGTTTTAAACTGTCTAAGTTAGAGCTTTGTACATGTGTTTGCTTCAACTAATCAACTAGAATTTGAAGTCATAATCTCTATTAACACTGTAGCTTTTTACTCAATCTAGAACAAAAAACTCTATTTTGATTTTTGTTGCTGATATACTCCTGTCTGGCGAAAGACGGGTTAGAGTTGTTTGTCTCCTTTTCCTGTCTTCTTTTTATTTCTACTACTCAGATCCACCTTGGTTAACTATGCTACCTGCGTTTGCCTGGGAAAACTGTAAAAAGTCTTTTTTGATTTAGTGAATGTCTAATAAAGTCAAAGTCCGTAAAGTAACTTAGGTCCAGCGAGAAATGCAATATGTTTGAATTTGGAATTAGTTGTTTTCAAGGGAAGATATTAATATTGTTACACAACTAAGTTACTAACGCTAATAGACAGTTACACAAAAACAGGTTAAAGCATAAAACATGAAACGTAAAAAATGAAAGTTGTAAGGCCCGAACTTAGAGACAAGCTCCTAAAGATAACAGCCATCATCATTTTGTCAATGCTTTTTAAGAATGTATCTTGATTTTGCCGACGATTTCTTCTAACCTGCATATGAGCGGTAAAAATGTTTCTGAGCAACTTACTGAGTCCTTGAGTGCGTGCAAGACACGTAGAATACAAGGTTAAGTTGGATCTAAAGTTAACTAGCTTCAAGTACGTACCAGCAACAAAAAGCAGTGCACATACTGCAAGGAATTTCTTCATCTTTATCCACAGTAGAGCTCTTATTCAGAGGACCGGATGCAAAGAATTCTTAATGAAGATCTTGGCTGTGTCCCTATTTAAGAGTGCAAGCGAAGTTAAAATAGCAGTGACAAATGACCCTACGGTTTCCATACTTGGTCACAATCGGCTTATCAATAATTTAGTTTAGTTATGTTCCCATATAAATTATGACACAGCTATCTGGCTGTAATCAATAACCGTCACCATACGTAAATACATTGTTTAACATTTCTTTTTTAAATGTACGACCAATATTTTTTTTGAAGTTTGTTTAAAAATAACCCCGAGAATCGCACGTGAGTTGGAAATTTTTCTGAATCACGAAACTTGCAACCTAAACTAGGAAATATTTACCAAAGTTCTTAAACAAAGATTCCCTTAGGAGTTCGTACCCTTGCTCTTTGGAAAATATTGTACATACCGCCTCTACTTCCTTTCGCCATTTGCTAGCTCGCCTTCAAATATTTACCGCAGTGCCTCTAGCGCGTCATTAACAAAATGTAAACGCCAGTACTCCTTGCTCAACTTAATAATTTCAAAGATCTTTTTGAAAAAAAACACATTAAAATCCTTAAAAGGTCAATTTCGTTTCATTTTCATGCCACGTAAACTTAATTTCTCTATGTTTTGGTGTTTTCATGGCTAATGAAATTTCAAAATTCGTTTCATGGCCTGTAGTTTTTTGATGGGTCATGATTTAGAATTTCATATGCTTTTATTTTTATGATGTTGATAAAACCAAAGAACTTCAAAATTCAAGTTTACTCGGTCATGAAACCCAATTCATGGTGTTTTCATGGCCTTTTCATTTCCAATGGTCTTACAATGAAGCGACTCCCGCAGTTTGCAATTGTTGAGAGAAATTTCTCGTGGACAAAAACTAGTTCAACAAAATTTATTTAATAATACTACTTTTGCTGCTAAAACTAGTAAAGTGCCCGAGTCCAATCTTTTCAATCAGCACGTGACTTATTGACTTAACTAGCTTTCTACTGATATGTGTTTAGATAATTGTTCCTCTATTTTGATTTATGGCTAGCTTGTAATTCTTGCACGGTTTCTTTATGCGACCAACCTAAAGACGTGCTTTAAATGCGTTAGATTTAAGTACTGTACAGATTATTCGAAACGCAAACCTCTGTCCATAGAGATTTAATGGGCCGATACAGAGAAAGGGAAAACTTTCTAACTTCCGGTGAGATTCAAATCCACGACCTCCAGAACAGATAATCATTGCTTTACCAACTGACCTACAAGACCAGATCGATGGGAGCTGATCGCGGGTAATTTTAAAAGATGGTTATTAGTAGTAAATGAACCGCTTGGTACTAAATAAGCTTATACAATCTACTTCAAATGAAAATAACTGCAGTGCTGTATAAATCCTCCAACCACAGAATGGAAATGGGCCGATACAGAGAAGGAGAAAACGGTGGGACCCGGTGAGACTCGAGCCGAAGACATTCCAGAACAGATAATCATTGCTTTACCGACTGAGCTACAAAACGAGATCGATTTGAGCTGATCGTGGGTAATTAAGAAAGTAATTAGTAGTAAATGAACCGCTTAGTACTAAATAAGCTTATGCAATACTTCAAATGGAAATAACTGCAGTGCTGTATAAATATCCCAAATGAAATCCTCGAACCATAGAAGGGAAATGGGCCGATACAGAGAAAGAGAAAACGGTGAGACCCGTGAGACTAGAGCCCAAGACATTCCGGAACAGACTGTTGCTCCACCAACTGAGCTACAAGGCCAGATCAATGGGAGATGGTCGTGGATAATTGTGATGGCAGTTTAATAGTAGCAAATGCATCGCTTACTTCTAAAAAAGCTATAGCGCTACTTCAAACGAAATAATTGGAGTGCCTTTTTAAATAGAATTTATATAAAAACAAAAAGCTATGGTAAAGTTGAGGTTAAAAACCACAAAACAACCAAGAAGTTGATTCCTCGCTATTCTAATATGCTTGTAAGTAAAATAAGTCGATCATCATAACTGAACGTTATAAACTTCTCTTTACCAGTAAAATATCGCTATTAGCCATCAGCAGCGTTGCTTAAATTCCAATAACTTAACGGCACTTACCCTCCAAGGCGGAATAGGGTGAATGTTCTCGGCAACAGAGGATTAAATCAAAAGTGGTCCATTAACAAAGAGATACTAAACTTGCGATTTCGAAGACCAAGCGGCTAAGATATTTAACAACTCAACTACTGAACTAAGAGACTGTAGAAATTATGCGCAATTTTCTAGATAAGTCAAAAGTTTTGTGGCACATTATGGTCTTAATTAAAGTAGTACCATTTTAGTAAAGTGAGTATTTCTTTTAACGACTAAACTGACTTTTGTATGCATTTTCTTCTTATCTCCTTTCTTTTCTTTTCTTTATATAACCATAACTTAGTCTTGGAGTATATCATGACAGTACTTAAAAACTAAAACATAGCTGAAAAAATCCATAGTTCAATAAGCTCTTATAGTTTCTAATGGTCTTTCTTGCCGTTTATATTACTAACTATGATATTGAATTGTATTGTATTGTATTTATTATTGAAAATTTTAAGTGGCGTTAAATAAACTTGAAAACTTTTTAATTATGTATAAATAATTTTCATTGTGTAATATCCGTAGTTTTATATTATTGAATCTTCAGCCTTTTTAAAATGTATTCAATAGGCGAATAGCCATCCCAGAGGCGTTTAGAATAGCCATTCTGGACTTGTTGCTATGATAACTGACTGTAACACCAGCAAAGCTTCTTTCCTCAAATCTTGTATTCTGAGACGGGCTCCTGATTCTTGTCTTGTCTTTTCTTTTCTTTTCCGGAAGCCTGTCTTCTCCATTTCTTTTTCAAAGCAGGGACCCGCATGGAAAGTAGCTTTTGTTTGCAGTGTGTTTTGAGAAAACATGCCGAAAGGGAGCTGATTGTTATGAATAGTGTTTAGAACCATCGCATTTAAAAAGGAACAAATTTAAAGGAGTTCCGAAACAGGCGAATGGAGGAAGAATAAAGAACTTAATAAGAGAGCGAGCTCACATTTTTTCTTAGTGAGTGGTGTAATTAAGTTACACAAGCAAGATAAGAAATCGTTTTCTTGTTAGAAACACACAGTACTACTCAAGAGAAAGTTACTTGGACAAACGTGAATGTGGATTGGAAATAATTTTCAGAAACGGCTCTAGTCATTTGGTGTATGTGTCGCAATTCTTTTCAAAAGAAAATTTGATTGTATACGGTAGAAATAAAGCACATTTTTGGGAAGGTGGATTCGTTGGAATAGATATCATTATTAAATACCGAGCACTGGATACTGAAATTCCGGTAATCTCAGGGCTGGACTCAGACTAGTTCACCTAGTTTCCAGAAACTAGTCACTGTTTTGTGAGATTCTAAAATTTTTAGTCCAATAGCCTTTCATTCCAACACGTTTCAATGTTTTGTTACCGTATCTAACTAGTTCTAAATCTTGCGGCAACATTCCCTCCCTTAGTCAGATTTGTGTGACCAGTTCGCAGTGATTCACTGGCGAAAGCTCAGTGAAAACCCGCACTTTGTTCTACTATTCGCAGTGAATCAGTCACAACACAATTTGATTGGTCGAGAACTTTCGGATGATTTGGAAACCACTCAAAACGTCTTCTCGTTGGCTACGGAGGTTTGGGAAATCACTCACAAACGACTCACGTTATATAAATAGCTTGGAATCGAACTTCGATAAGTATCAAATGAGTTGTTCTGAGGCAAAAGACATGTTCAGTATAATACTCTGTTAGTTCACCGTTCGAAAACAAATTATGGACTGGTCAAGGCATATTAAATGTAAAAGATTGGTCACGATTACTGGAGAACTGACCAGAAATAAGTTCATTACGCAATTGTGAAGGAATTCTATTGCGAAAGGTGAGTATTATGTTAAACTTAGTAAGTAGGCAAGTGTTTTCGCGAGCCGTTTTCAATGTGTACATGCTCTCTCGATCGTTCGCCAACGATCCAGAAGGAACACACACTGAAACACAAAACAAACAGTTTTAAATACGGAAATTAAATGCTCTATCGTTTGGGGGAACCATTATCCGGTAGCAGTTGCTGAGAGATTCAGGCATATATAAATGTGATATCATTTAATACGCAGTTATGAGGCGAGATGAAATTACGGCACTTACATTCGGGCCAATATGTAGTTCGACTCTCGCTCTGAGAAGCAGACCTTATGTCAGTTTATTTTTTATTTCCGATGTGTCTGATACGTCACACTGTACATGTATCTGAAGTGTAAGTTAACTAGAAGTAGAATGTTTTTAAAACATATACAGATTTACATTTAAGGTTTCATAGTTTTCTTGTCATACAGTATTGAGTTGCAAAATAAATGTATACTGCTCTGTAAGAATAACATTAACAGCTGATGAATTTCACGATCACATCGTGAAATGCTTTTTGCCAAAGTTATAATGATCACTTATCACATGTAAAGTAAAGCAAAATAGTGAAAAGTAAAGTAAAATATGGAAAAAATGTGACTAAATTTTTTTAAAAAACTTTGCTAATTCCCCTCTCAAATTGCGCCAGAATGCATTTTAGAGCATCTATTTTTAAAAATTTTCCGTGGGAGAATACTGAATTAGGATTGGTTCTTAGAGCATTCCTGAGCGGGCAAGATTTCCTATCTCTCACCATCTTCACGGTAACATTTTGACTTGTTGCTGTTTTCCTACAGATGTCGCTGCTTCGCCTCTAGTTCGCCCCTTGATGTGCTTGTCCGTTGGAGGAAAAAATAAATAAGTTATTTTAATACCTGCTTATGGTCGGTCCGTATACGGACCTCCCAGCCGGTAAATAACACATATTTATTCTCAAAAAAGATGAACCACGACTACAAATTTGACTCGTAAGTCAGTGCCATTAGAATATATAATGTATGACCATCTATGATACACAGCGATCAATGGTTCTACGACCTACGTTTGGGACGGGTACCTAGGTAATGACGTCATATACCACACAGACAAGACTAACTCGCCAGGTTCCTGCTCTTCTGCAACTTTGAGGAAGCTTTCAATTCGGTGGACCGGTCCCGTCTTTTAAGTATGCTAGAGATTGTTAGTTTTTGGCCAGCTCTAAGAGTTTGGGTTATAACCTTCAATAATAACAGTTCTAGCAGTGACATAAACTGAGGACTAGTGTCCTCTGATGTTTTCAACTTTGGAAGAAAGAAAGGCAAGATGACCCGCTTTCAGCATAGTTTTTATACTTGTCATTTAACTACTGGCCACCACAGCTAATAAAACATATTCAGGAGTATTTTTATGTAAAAAGATCATAAAATCAGTGTTTTACACCAATGACTTGGCGGCCGCAGTTTCTAACAGGAGTTTTAGCAAAAGATAATTTGAATTAACTGCTGCCGAGCGGAGCGAGGCAGGTAATCATTCGTTACAAGGCAAATAATTTCTCGAAAATTCCTCACCACAACTACAAGGCTTGCTTTTAAAGTGTGGTGGTCTGTCGTTCCCCACTTTTGGCCAAAATTTCAATTCAAACCCCCAAAAATCCCTTAAAACCCCACGTTAGTCAGGTAACACGTGTGATTGAGGCCTCTCTTGGAAAAACTTTTTAATTTTTGACGGATTCCTTCAGTACTTAAAATACGAACAAAAAATTAAAAAATACATTGCTAAATAAGCAAAGAAACTTGCATACCTAATAACAAATGGAGGAACTTGCTTCTTGGATCAACAGACAGCTAAGCCCAACATGACAAAGCGACCGTTTATTGATTTACTTTCTTTTACTATTAATTTTTCTGTGTAATTATCATAATTATCTTGTCCTTTTGTTATCTGCTACGACTAATCTGTTATTTCATCTTATAAAGTAACTATGTTTCGACTTGTACGCGGAGCGTGAAATTTCTAATTTTGAATTTTGCAACTTGCAATTTGTCTCTTGTAAACGTTTATGAATATGTATCTAAGAACTGTGTTAAGCTTTTTCTTTTGATGTTTTTTTCCTGTGTTTAAAGTCAAACTTGTCCTAAATTCCTTAGATTTCAACACTGTGTGCGAGAAATGGCAAAATCGTAATTTCAAATATTTTGTTTGCTATATTTACTAGCAGACGTAAATTCAGACCATTCTCTTTAAAGTTCAATACATTCAAGAAGTTTTTCAATTGACGATTTTTTGACAAACAAGTACGTTGACACAGCTTTTTAACTTTTTAAACGTTTTAAAATTTAACTGTTAGCTTGTTATGCATTATGTACTGAGCACTTTAAACGTTTAGACACTGCAAAGTGATTCATTTTTTACGCAACTCTAATTTATTCTTGTCGTTTTTTTTCTCCGTTCCCGTCTCTTAAAACACCGTTTCACCCTTCTTCACTTTTTCTTAGTACACAGCTCAAAATATTCCAACGTTTTCTGCCGCACCTCTAAAAAATATATTGGCATCGCAAATGTTACTGCGTCTCGTTTTCATTAGTATACTCGTTCTAATGAAAAAATCGAGTTCTTCTCTAGTCAGTCCGTAGTGGACTTAATTTGACCATTACTACCCCACTCGGGTTTACTTTGGCTTCAAACGAATTCTTGTGGATGCCGAGATCTTTGTGCTGGTACAAATCCCTCACTTGCGCTCGATTGGCGGAGAAACCGACCTGGTGTAAGAGAAAAAGCAAACAATGTTGAACATGCATAAGTATTCGAAACTTGATTATGAGGGCTAAACATACACGCTTTTTTTATAAGAACCGGTAACTTTCGGCTCAGCCTGGGCTTTTCCTAATTTTTTGGCGATTTCAGCCTCGAGTTGTTCTTAAATTGTTCTTATTTCCTGACATTTTTAAACAGTGAATTAGTTTCCCAGAACAATATATGCAAGATGGCACTAAGAAATTTGTGTTTGCTTGTTTCATTCAGCAAAAAACTTGAAACTGTCAACACAGCGTCCGCGAACGTGACGAGCTTGCTTAATCACTCTTCCAGCGCCCGTTGACCAAGCTAAATTCTGACAAGTTTTGTTTTCATGTACATCTCAATCTGTTTTCAAGAATTTATTAATTTTCTTAACTTTTTCTGACCAAATTTCAGCCCGGTGATTGTTCTCAGCTTGTTCTTCATTCTTGGGCAAATCTCAGCCTGGGTGTTCTTATAAAGTTTGTTCTTATAAAAAATACCTGTATTGAGTAAGCTTTATAACATTACTATTGCTTACTTTTTGAAGCTTAATTTTTGTCTGTTTCAAGACTCGTTTAGTAAATCAAGAGTTCATGCCTGTCAAGACTGTAGTTAAGATATTGCTGTTTGTCATTGGCGTATATTTAGCTCTATTCTGATGTATATAAAAAAGATAAAGCAACCTTATTAACGAGGGTAACACGTGACAGTAAGTAACTGATAAACTTGTGGTCCTCGGTTCAAACTTTACCCCCCTTCCCCTGTCAGTGCTCCGTTTTTACTTTTTCCTGTGTGTACCTCTTCGACCTATTATTGTACTGGGGGATGGGTTAGAATTCATTGCTTTTTTTCAATGGAGATTGAGTAAGGGTAGATGGCATAGAAGGGAACACCTTGTCCTTTTATCTATTTATTAAAGCTGCTGCTGGCAAATTTGTAAACAAATGAATAAGAGAGCACTGGGGCCTAGGTTTGCTAAAAAATTTTAAACACTAGCAACTTTATCAGTGTGTTAACTCTCTTTTCGTTATCCACACAATCCGAGTTCTTTGGTATAAGAATAGAGCAAATGATCATTCACAGCAATTTATCTAAGATTCAAACTTCACACCCCAAACCTTGTACAAGGAAACTATAGATGTAAATAGGCGTACACCTAAATATTGGCGTAAGCGCAATATAGGCTTACACCCAAATATAGGCATACACCCAAATATAGGCATACACCCAAACAAAGGCGAACACCCAAAGCAGTAAAGCTTTAAAGTTGTGTTGTCCTAATGTCTCGTAGTCTTGTAACTAAGTGTTCTAATATAACGTAATTTTAAAAGTTTCTTTGGTTTCCTGAAGAAATTAGTACAGTGTTTAGGTACGAGTCTCGAGAAAACTGTACACGAGAAGAGCAAGCAAATGGATTCTCGGAAGCAGCAGAAGGTTTGTTGTGTCAAGTTAGAACAGAAATTTTTCACACAGTTTTATGATACTTTTAATTCACATTTGTACCAAATTATGTCTATAACTTTTTTTTTACATGTTGTTTTGAAACGTATTTTCTGGTTGTTGATGCATGCTTATGTCTTTGTATATGAAGCGCGTCAACAGAAAAAGGGTCTCCTGAAGCATGTCAGCGAGGCTAAAACTCGTTGATTTCTCCGAGTTTCAGGCTAGTTCGAAAATCTTTTCACCAAATGCAAACTAGGATAGTATTTCAAGAGAAAAGTTAACAAAAAAGGCTAAAAGTTGAACTGAGCGAAACGGCCGTATAAAGTTTCTCGAAATTTTAGCTTCTGCGCATGCCCTCCTGCCCAAAACAAACTTGAGAATAACCGAATACATTTTCGCTCAATCTTTAGAAATTTAGCCTTCTAAAACAAGCGCGGTTAAGAGAGGACTGAAAGAAGAACATTCGAAAAGCAAAACCATTGTTGTCCAACAGATGCCTAGCTTTCTGCGCTAGACCCTTTCTTGTTAACGGCGTAGATATATTAAACGCTGGCGTTAGAAGCAGACTTTTATATTTTATGTTATCATTCTATTGTCCTTACCTATACTAACATTTATTAAGTAACGATGCCCGCACGGCAGGTGGTTTTACTACACAGCTTAATGTATCTTAGTGATAATCTGATACTGCTTTTTCTTTAATTAAAATTACATAAAAGTTATTTGTACGCTTTTAATATGGCTAGAAGGAATGTTTACCTTTTTAAAAGTCACTCCAATAGTGACGGGCTGATCTACCCTTCTGCTGACAAACGCTACAGCCACGCTCTTACTTGCCAAGGGCCGACTCCATATTTCCAAGCCCGACTTCATGGACTAAAAAGAGAAGATCAAAAGGGTACCAGTTTGCTTGTTTGGTGTTTTATACTCTCCTTTGGGGCTTCTTTTTTCAATATATTTTGGATACATATTCTGTAAGGCCTGTAAGTTACAATCTGAATTGGATTTGGATGACAAAAATTTGTAGGGAGGGAGGGAAAACCGCATTGGCACTGATACTAACCCTTGCGCTCGCGCTCTCAAAATCTGCTACCGCACTTGCATCGGCACAGTCACCCAACACTCGCATCTGCACTGGAACTCACAATGGCATCCGCAGCCGCAGCCGCACTCGCACTCGCACTCGCACCCGCACCCGCACCCGCACCCGCACCCGCACCCGCACTCGCACTCGCACTCGACTTACAACCGCATCCGCACTAGCGCTTGCAATTGTACTCGAGCTCGCATTCACCAACACTCGCGTCTGAACACGAATCTGCTACCAATGCTACACCGCATCCGTGCCCTTCAATTCATCATGTTTACATTCACGCTCGCATCAGCAGTAGCACCTGTCTTCGCACTCGTTCCACACCAACAGTCGCACCCACTTCCGCTCTCACACCCGCACCCGCAACTTCACCTACACTCACATTCACGTTCATGCAGTCACGCTCACGCTCACATTAGCACTCGTACCCAATCCGCACCTCCGTCCATACTCGTACCCGCAGCGACTCCCTCTCCAACACCCGCTTTTGCACTCGCACTAACACTAACACTTGCACTCGCACACACATCTGCACCTGTACCCACATTCGCACTCAGACCAACACAGGCGCACACACTAACATTGACACATGCATAAGCTTTGTTTTTAAATGTTAATGAGTTTGTAACTGAACATTAACATTTTGAGTGAGGGGGTAACCAGTAAGGTTTGGCCGCTGAGTGCTCAGTGGCCAAACCTT